>JAGDYQ010000170.1:1213255-1338255 GCA_021962125.1 Bulinus truncatus | reverse complement strand
ACTGCAGACTCTATAACTCGTATATTTGTGTGTCTGTTGATTGGACTGCAGACTCTATAACTGGTATATTTGTGTGTCTGTCTTTACCCCAGGAATCAATGAAACTGATGGGACTGCAGACGTTCTCGTTCTGGTTCACTTGGTTCCTCACCAGCTTCGTCTTCGGGTTTTCCCCATGCATCATCTTTACGGTGGCCTTCTGCGTCTTGACCTACGAGAACGGACCGATACTGTACAGTGACCCTGTGGTCATAATGGCCGTCTTGACCCTGTACTCGGTCAACATTATCAGTTTCTGCTGCATGATGTCCTGTTTTATAAGCAAAGGTGAGAGTGGTTTGTCTTCCAAAATATCGTCAAATGGAAAACGTATCTTGTGTTCTGTGCTATTTTATACCCAATGCTTAGCCTAACTTTATAATGTGCTGTTTTGTAGCCAAATTTGAGCCTGATTGTACGATGTGCTGTTTTTTAGACAAACTTGAAACTAACTTTATAATGTGCCGTTTTGTAGCCAAAGTTGAGTCTCATTTTTGTTATGCTGTTTTATAGCCAAATCTCAAATCTATGTTGTTTGGTCAAAACATTAACACAATCCAAAAAAAAAAAGTAAATTATTAAAAAAATACTGGACACAGGGCAAGCTTTGGAAGCTACCAAAAGGTCACTGGACATAGGGCACACTTTGAAAGCTATCAAAAGGTCACTACCTATCCATCTACATGGATATGACACCCAAATAAGTCATTTTAATAAACTGTATAAAACTAGTCACACGAAAAATTGATAAGTGAGAACTGAGAATTGAGAATTGAGAGAGAATTAAGAAGTGAGAACTGAGAAGTGAGAAGTGCGAACTGAGAAGTGAGAATTGAGAACTGAAAAGTGAGAATTGAGAAGTGAAAATTGAGAAGTGAGAATTAAGAAGTGATAATTGAGAAGTGATAATTGAGAAGTGAGAAGTGAGAATTAAGAAGTGATAATTGAGAAGTGATAATTGAGAAGTGATAATTGAGAAGTGAGAAGTGAGAATTAAGAAGTGATAATTGAGAAGTGATAATTGAGAAGTGAGAATTGAGAAGTGAGAAGTGAGAAGTGAAAAGTGAGAATTGAGAAGTGATAATTGAAAAGTGAGAAGTGATAATTAAGAAGTGATAATTAAGAAGTGAGAATTGAAAAGTGAGAAGTGAAAAGTGAGAAGTGAGAAGTGAGAATTAATAAGTGAGTAGTGAGATAAGTAAAATGGATTGTGAGCCACTTTACCAGTACGCTGTCGTTCTCCAGGTAGAAACGCTGCCATAAGCGTGGGCACGCTGTACTTCCTACTGATGTTTGCGTCACCTCTGACCTTTCAATACCTGGACACCAGAAGACTGGCTCACATTGGTGGTGGCCTTTTGTTCCAGTCCGGGATCGGTCACTTCCTGAACATGTTGATGGATTTTGAGAAAAGAAGTGAGACTGTTGCTGCCTTGACTGTTTTTATTTTGTTTTGTGTTTCATTATTTAGTTTAGTTTTTAATTTTGATTGTGATGACGAATTAAATTTATAGAAATAATGACCTACTAATGACCTACTAATGACCTATTAATGATCTACTAATGACCTGCTAATGACCAACTAATGACCTACTAATGACCTACTAATGACCTATTAATGATCTACTAATGACCTGCAAATGACCAACTAATGACCTACTAATGACCTGCTAATGACCAACTAATGACCTACTAATGACCTGCTAATGATCTACTATTGACCTACTAATGACCAACTAATGACCTACTAATGACCTACTGATGACCAACTGATGACCTGCTAATGATCTACTAATTGCCTACCAATGGCCTACTCATGACCTACTAATGACCTACTCATGACCTACTCATGACCTACTCATGACCTACTCATGACCTACTAACAGAATCTAAGAAGATCTTTGTTGTTTTCTATACCAGAGGTTCTCAGCCTTGTTCGTGACTGTACCCCACAGGGTGTGAAAGTGTGTCAGCGGGTACCCCCCTCACACGTAAGTTCGTGGATAAAGGAACTAATGCTCATAACGGAAAAAAGTGCTTACCTATCTATAACGATACTTGGTCACGTGGTTTGGTGATGAGTCACGCAGATAAATGACGATATTCTGAAGAATATCTTGGTTGTTTTTAAAACGAAAGTCGTATGTCACTTCGAACCCCCCCCCCCTTGAATATTTTCCCCCGTTGCCTTCGGCGGGTACTCGTGCCGCCGGTTGAGAGCAGCGATTTTTTATACCATTGTCTCTGTCTCTACCCGAGGTTGTGTCACTTTCTCTTGAACAAAAATGACAATATTTCTTGACCACAAGTGACGATATCACTTAAACACAAATGACAATATCTCTTGACCGCAAGTGACGATATCACTTGTCTTGTTGTTTGTCGAGTCTAACAGAGATGAGTCTGACGTTTGACCACATGCTGTCCACTGAGGTGTTGCCACACCTGAATGCCCTTGACGCCCTGGTTATGCTGCTGACCAACACATTGCTCAACTGTCTGATCGTCTGGTACATGGACAATGTGCACCCTGGAGAGTACGGCATAACCCAGCCGTACCACTTCTTTCTAACGGTACGGTACAGTTGCTAAATAAGATGGGTAGACAAATAAAACCAGACAAACAAACTGGCAGGCAGATAGATAGATAGATAGATAGATAGATAGATAGATAGATAGACAGACAGACAGACAGACAGACAGACAGACAGACAGACACCACTCTATTTGCTATCCATCAAATCCAGACGACCTACTGGTGCCCAAAGCTTGGATCCGCCCCTGACCTACATGTGACGCCAGAACAGGACGTGAGATACTTTGAGCAACCCAGCGACGACCTCGCCCCAGGAATCAAAATTCGCAACTTGTTGAAGGTGGGCCATGGGTGTAAATATATATTTCCAATCGACGGGGTGGGGGTGGTGGGGGTATGGGGGAGGGGGTGGGTGATGACTATGAGCGATACCTGTGGCGACGTTAAAATTGTCTAAGATGCTTAAGTTGACAATGCAAAATTTTACATCCCGGACAAAATGGGGGGGAAAAAAAAGACAACTTGTTGATTGCTATCACTTGCTCACAGTCTGAGAACCGTTGATTTCTGCTCTTTTCTCTACAGCATGTAACTTATTCAAAATTAATCGTAAATCAACAGTTCAGTTTTAGCACAGGGTGGGCAAAGTTTTCGAGCCGAGGGCAACATTTGGTATCCTCAGTTTTGGTCAAAGGGCCGCACTAGAAGAAGGTGGTTGGGGTGTTGATATGAGATGACGTAAATGAACTGTCAGTGTTGAAAAGAGCAGAGCGCGGGCCGAATCAAACAGCCATGGTCCGCGGGCATTACTTGACCCATGCCAGGTAAAACATAATGATTGGCTTTATATTTCATGCGGCTTAATCAATAGGTGCATAATTTTATGATATTTAGCTTCACATTTTTTAAACCCCACCCCCACCTCCAGGTGTTTAACGGTCATCCGGCAGTGTGCAGAATCACTTTAGACTTGTACCAGGACCAAATCACTGTCCTGCTTGGACACAACGGGGCAGGAAAGACAACTACGATCAATATGATTACAGGTGACGTGCGAGAATTGTCTCCACCTTTGTTATTCACTTAATCAATTTAAAAGATTGAAATGAGTAAACCCTTTAACAGCCGAAGTAATTCAATTTATCATACGGGTAGCAAAAATGAATCATGTTATTCAAATATAATAAACCTGATAAATTAATAATGAAACATGTTGTTATAGTGATAACTTCGTTCTGTCGTTCTCGTTACTATTTTCAGAACTTTGTCGTCCACAGGTTAGGCTAAGGGTGTGCGCACTTTTTAAATCGCGGGCCACGCCGAGCTCGTTATTTTGACCGGCGGGCCACAGGTAGACGTAAACAAATATAAATCAGCGGGCCGCAATGAACTCTCCGGCTGGCCGGATGTGACCCTTGGGCCGTAGTTTGCCCATGGCTGGGCTAGAATTTGTTGTTTTTTTTTTTAATGGAAGTTTTATTGAAATTTTAAATTTAATTTTCGGCCACCAATGATAAAACAAATGCCACTCAACAAAATGCCACACTATTTTATTCTATCCGATAACAGTATGTGTTCTGCTCCAACCCCCCCCCCCCTCCAGGTTTTCTACCGCCAACTAAAGGCACGGCCATTGTGAACGGTTTCGATGTAACGAAGAACCTCAAGGAGGCCAGGCGGAATGTCGGACTGTGTCCGCAGCATGACATTCTGTTCCCTTCACTGACCTGTGAGGAACACCTGGTCTTCTACTCTAAAGTAGGTCACATCGTTAAACTCACTGTGCACTGTCTGTGTTATTATTTTTTTATTATTATTATTATATATAAGAATGAAACGTTCAATACTTGATCCCATAATGGAGTCATTCACTTATTACGTACAGATTCATTTTTCCTTGATTTTGAACAACCAACCCCCTTCCCCTTTCATTCCTAACCACCCCCACCCCCTTGTATATGAAATTTGTGAAGTCCCTCCCCCCCTGAATGGGTGAGATGTTGATCTCTTAGATCTTGTAAACCGACGTGTCTATGGTCGTCGTACGTTAACGTGTGCAACTGTCCGAACTAAGTTTTATTGGTTCGATCTTAGGTGAGCGTCGAGGCATAGTGCGAGAGTGGTGCGCTGTTAATATTATATTTTCTTTTTATGTTTTTTTTTTATTTATCGACTTAACAGTTGAGGGAACAGTATGACAGGGTCAACACAAAGAAAGAAATCGACACAATGCTGGAAGAGGTCGAGCTCACGGAGAAGAGGAAATGTTACTCCGCCGTTTTGAGCGGTGGACAGAAGAGGAAACTGTCCGTCGCCTGCTCGTTTATAGGAGGGAGTCAGGTAACGTCAATGCCTCAGTGAACATAATTTACAGCAGCGATCTTTCATAAAGCTATTTCAATGTAATCTCAAAATATCTGTGTCGGGGATATAAAATTATATATATATATATATATATATATATATATATATCATTGTAAATTTTCTAGATTGTATTTCTGGATGAACCTTCTTCTGGACTTGACCCCAGCGCACGGAGAGAGCTGTGGAACTTCCTGAAGAAGAAACGAGAAGGACGAACCATACTGCTGACCACTCACTACATGGACGAGGCAGACATCTTGGGGGACAGGATCGTCATCATGGCAGAGGGTGTGGTCAAGTGTTACGGGACGTCCAACTTTCTGAAGAGGATTTACGGTAAATACTGGACCGTGGTCAAACTTTATCAAGAAGAGAATTAACGGTAAATACTGGACTGTAATCCAATATTGTGTAAAGAATCTACCGTAAAAAAATTGTCATGTGCTCTTTCTGAAGAAGATTTACGGTAAATACTGAAATATGCTCCCATTTCATGAAGAAAATTTACGGTAAATACTGAAATATGCTCCCATTTCATGAAGACAATTTACGGTAAATGTATCTGCTAAACTGTGGCCCAACTTTTTGAATGTACGGTAAATAACTATCTGAAGAGAATATACAATAAAACCGTTGATTACAATAAGATAAACACCAAACTAGTTTGTGTATCACATACCAGGGCTGAGAGTCTTTTGTATTTTTTTTTATTAATATCAATAAATCAATTATTATCTTTATTAACAATAAACAATACACTGGTATAATATCTATTAAAATGTTCCCTTGAATACTATTCTCCATCATACTATGTCCAATATAAACATAACATTTCAATGTTTCCTTTGTAAAGTTTCCCATGCAAAAAATACAATTATAAAGTTCACTTTAATAATTAAAAAAAAAGTATCTATCTAAGCTTACCATTGTGGCGTTCGGTTACAAGAGCTTTGCGTGGCTAGTAATTTAGTCCAGTAAGGTACCAATTTTTAACTGGGTCAGTATAGGTGCATATTAAGGCCAAGGTGAAAATTACAGACCCTCAATCTCGGGGCATGCGCGTTTATTATTATGGTGTAATAAACTAATAAGTGACGTACGTTCGAAACACGAAGGACAATTTGTGAGGCGTAGTTTTGAATAGAGTCAATAGACCTAAGAACATGTATTTCAGGGACCGGGTATCACATGAACATTGTGAAACTGCCCGACTGTGATGTTCAAGAGATCACTGAGACTATACAGAAATATATTCCAGAAGTGAAGCGAACGGTGAGTGCAATAGTGCGTGTAATACAATGCGCTTGACTTTAAAGTAACGTTCCTTTAGCCATAAAGGGTCATCGGGTCATCCGTTTCTCTGACCACGGCATATAAAGGAATTGTGCGGTTAGCATAACGCCCAGCCACATTTTTTTTCCACGACTAAAGTGTAATGTACCCATTCAAAGGTTAGGTGAACTTGAGGGAATTTTAACCAACTTTCACAAGGGTCTGAAAAAATTTTCCCATTGGTTCTCACCGAGGATTGAACCCGGGGCTCTCAGGTTGACAGTCGAGCGCTCTACACCACTCGGCCACCCTAACCTACCTCCCGCATCAGAATAGTGTGGTGTTTTACTTTTTTTTTTTTAATTTATTGTTGCTATTTAGTTTTTGGAGTCATGTGATGTGTAGTACGCTGTGTACGTGTAATGCAGCATTGCGTTATTTAATAATGTGTGTAACAGTGTGTAATGTGGTGTAGTTAGCATTAAATTGCAGTGAATAAAGACAATAATGCCAGTATAATGCCACACACAGTATACTAAAGTGTGGAACTGGATGTGGCTGGTTTGATTTTTAAGTGAGGAGAGGGCGATGGGGTAACACAGTGAAAGATTTGTTGTCTAATGGGTATCGTCCCAAATGGGTATCGTCCCAACTGGGTATCGTCCCAACTGGGTATCGTCCCAACTGGGTATCATTCTAAATGGTATCGTCCCAACTGGGTATCGTCCCAACTGGATATCGTCCCAACTGGGTATCGTCCCAACTGGGTATCGTCCTAACTGGGGATGGTCCTAGCTGGGTATCGTTCTCTATGGGTATCGTCCTAACTGGGTATCGTCCTATATGGGTATCGTCCTAGCTGGGGTATCGTCCTAAATGGTATCGCCATAAATGGATATCATCCTATATGGGTATCGTCCTAGCTGGGGTATCGTCCTATATGGGTATCGTCCTAGCTGGGGTATCGTCCTAAATGGTATCGCCATAAATGGATATCATCCTATATGGGTATCGTCCTAGCTGGGGGTATCGTCCTATATGGGTATCGTCCTAGCTGGGTATCATACTAACTGGGTACCGTGATACTTATTGTGTTACTGGTTTATCTTATATCGACAGCACCAAACCAACAATGAAATATTTTACCTGCTGCCAGAAAAAGATGTCCACCTGTACTCCAAGATGATGCTGGAACTAGAAAACAAAAGATCAGAACTGAAGATTGAAAGTTTCGGTGTGGTGGCGACATCTTTAGAAGACGTCTTTGTAAGGTGATGAAATTGTCAGATATTTTTTGTACGTTACATAATAAACTTTTAGCTTATATGTTTTTTTATGTACTTAAAAATTTACGAACTGTTTTTTTTTTCTTCTTTCTTACATTCAGAGTTGGGGAAGGTTTTGAGCCGAAAAGTTTTCTGAATGTGGACAAGTCAGTATATTAAGTAATATTAGTTTGTACACTGTTATTTAACATGGCTTTACGTTTAATCTCAGATGAAAACATAGCATGTGTCCGAACTATCAGAGGTGTTCACTGGCTAAGGACCCATCAGCTAAAGGGTTCCCAAAATACTTTTATTTTGCCAGCGACAATGAAGAGCCGTTCGAGCACTTGTCATAGGAGGAATGGCGCCAAACTGAAACGATTTAACAGTTGGGGTGTTTTGAATGGCTTGCCTTTTAAAGATGATATAATGCCCAATCATTTGTCTCGACGGCGGGTTTAACCTGAAGGTTCTAAAATTGTATATTCCTAAGGGCCCCCTTCCAAAAAAAAAACACGTATAAACACCTCTGCTAAATGTATGTTTCATTCAGTGCCGTGTCAGGCGTTTTATGGGCGTGACATTTCTCTGACAGAGAATCAGTCTTTCTCAGAGGCGGCACTAACGCCGCTAGGGGCTCTAGAGCGAGGGTCTTTAGTATGTTCTTTTGCCAAAGAGAAAAAGGGGTGGGGCGAGGTGTCGTTATGTGAGGGTGATAATCGAAGATAATCTACAACCGTAATGGGACTTTGCTGTGTTCTCTCCTAGGGTTAGGGTTAAGCCCGATAACATTAACTCTGCGCACTGCAATATCACCCTAATTTTCGGCTCTGAAATACTCATTGTAATGTGATAGGAATGTAGACATTACATTGCCGTAGCTAGGAACAGTCGCAATTGGGCATCGTCTAAACTGAGCATCGTTCAAACTAAACATCGTCGTAACTGGGCCTCGTCCAAACCAGGCATCGTTATAGGTGGACATAGTCATGACTGGGCATCGTCCAAACCAGGCATCGTTATAGATGGACATAGTACTGACTGGGCATCGTCTAAACTAGGCATCGTTAAAGATGGACATAGTCATGACTGGGCATCGTCCAAACTAGGCATCGTTATAGATGGACATAGTTATGACTGGGCATCGTCCAAACTAGGCATCGTTATCGATGGACATAGTCATGACTGGGCATCGTCCAAACTAGGCATCGTTATGGATGGACATAGTCATGACTGGGCATCGTCCAGACCAAGCGGTTATACGTGCTAACTGGATATGGTCACAATAGTAGTTAGCTATACAAGGGTTAAAAGTTGCATCCATCTCTGGACCTCACGGACGTGCGTGTCACTGTACAGCGTTAATCGCTAGATAGAAGATATAAAATGCCCTAACATAGAAATGTTTATACGTGTATTTCACAGTTCTAACTCGACTGATGTTTCCCCACAAGGTACACCTGAGTAAGTAAAACAGTTGATTCATTGAACATATTAATTAATACATTAATATCGAATATGGATTTGTATATAAACTATAAAGATACATATTCATACAGTTGTGTGTGTTGCTGTGTGTGTGTGCGCTTCAAAACTGTGTGCGCTTGCGTGCATGTTTAGTCAATCGATTTATTTATGTATAGATTCATACACTATTTCCGATGTATAGACGTTTGACATTTCAGGGTTAAACAAGGGCCAGAACTGGTCAGTTTACCTGAAGAAGACAAGTCAGTGTTATTGGAAATCTTAGTTTATATTATTTTACAATAATTATTATGATTTCGTCTCTTTATTTGTTCTTAAAAAATTGATTATGCATGGTGAGCGTAAGCGAGAGAGAGAGAGAGAGAGAGAGAGAGAGAGAGAGAATAGAGAGAGGAGGAGAGAGATGCAGTGAACGGATTGCTTTTTATGATGATGTTTTATTTCTAATTACTGTTTCCATTTCTTTTTCCACATTTACATCTAGCGACCAATCAAAATTAGAGAAAATTCAGTCACCATTGGAGAATAAAAGATTCAGGTAAACAGGAAACTTTAACACATGTGTTATATTCTGTTAGGTGCATCAGTCTGATAGAATTAGCTATATGTAGATAGCTACATCAGAGAAAGTTCATTATCATTGTAGTAAAAAAAAAAGTAAAGTTCCCTTAGCCCTAAAGGGCCATCGGGTCAGATGAGGTGTAGAATTCATCTGTTTCTATAACATATGAAGGGATTGTGTGATTGTGGGACGACCTTGAAACACATTTCACCTGGAAAAATTCCCATGGTTCTCACCGAGGATCGAACCCAGGACTCTCAGGTTGACAGTCGAGTATCAACACCACTCGGCCATCCGTCCCACTATTATCATTGTAGTTAGTTATAAACACAGTCCCTTATCCGTTACAGAGAAAGCTAGTGCAGGTAAGTAGTGGTTTCACAGGTTATGAGTTGTAAAAAAAATAGTAAAAGTAAAAGGGCCATCGGGGCAGATGAAGTGTAGAATGCATCTGTTTCTATAACCTCGGCATATAAAGCGATTGTGTGGTTAGCACAACGCCCAGCCGCCTTTACTTCCCCAACTTAAGTCAGGTACCCATTTAAAGCTGAGTGGACTTGTGGAACAACAGAGATGGTAAAAGCATGTTATCTAATAAAACCTGGATGACATGATGCACAACTGCTACAGAGGGAAAATAAAGTAGTGACCTGGTTCTGTAAAGTGACCTGCTGATATACCATAATTTCATTTTCACATTTTCTACATCACGATTTTAGTTGTTATATGTATATATATATATATATATATATATATATATATATATATATATATATTTGTAATTATAACACAAACTATATGTTATCTTATTCGACAAAACATAAAATTAATTTTTTATCAACTTGACAACTAGCAGGGGAAGGGAATAATACAGATAAATATCGAATCTAATTCTGTGATAAACTGTCACAGGTAAAAAAAAAATATGAGCAGAAGCTACAAGCAGTGTTGATCCACAGTGTAGTATTGAACAAATAAATTGATTAAATCTATTTCGTAAAAACTACTGCATGTCATTTTATTCTCTTTTTTTATATAGTACATTCTCGGGTAAGAAAATATACGAAATTTTTGTGGAAAAAAGTTCATTAAATTTAATTGCTTTTTTTATGGATTTTTTGTAGTTGCTGTTGATAGTGTTTTAAATTTTTATATTTGAATCTTTCAAAGACAGAAAGAAAGTAACAAACTCGGAATCAGCTTACCCTGAGATAAAAGACAGACAGACAGACAGATAGATAGACCGAGAGACAGACAGACAGATAGATAGACCGAGAGACAGACAGACAGATAGATAGATAGATAGATAGATAGATAGATAGATAGATAGATAGATAGATAGATAGATAGATAGATAGATAGATAGATAGATAGATAGATAGATAGATAGATAGATAGATAGATAGATAGATAGATAGAATAGATAGATAGATAGATAGATAGATAGATAGATAGATAGATAGATAGATAGATAGATAGATAGATAGATAGATAGATAGATAGATAGATAGATAGATAGATAGATAGATAGATAGATAGATAGATAGATAGATAGATAGATAGATAGATAGATAGATAGATAGATAGATAGATAGATAGATAGATAGATAGATAGATAGATAGATAGATAGATAGATAGATAGATAGATAGATAGATAGATAGATAGATAGATAGATAGATAGATAGATAGATAGATAGATAGATAGATGGTGGATGGATGGATGGATGGATGGATGGATGGATGGATGGATGGATGGATGGATGGATGGATGGATGGATGGTATATTTAATATATACATAGATACATATGTATGAAAGTGAATAATAAGATAACTTACCTTTCAGCTCGCGCTAATGAAGTATTCGACATAATGAGTGACTTCGACCATCTGACCGTTCGTCGCCTGTTCCTGCACCAATTAAAAGCCATTTTCATCAAGAAGACCATATTGTTTACACGTAACAAGCTGTTCTCCATTGTTCTGGTCCTCGTGCCCGTCGTTCTAGTATTCATCGGGATAGAGTCCGACATTAGGGCCACCATGGTC
This sequence comes from Bulinus truncatus, assembly GCA_021962125.1. Lineage (NCBI taxonomy): Eukaryota > Metazoa > Mollusca > Gastropoda > Planorbidae > Bulinus > Bulinus truncatus. The sequence goes on along the minus strand of JAGDYQ010000170.1, from coordinate 1,326,677 downwards.
AAGAAGTCCAAGGATCTGCTCTTCACACTGGACCGTTTCCCCAAGGACCTGGTGTTCCCCGTGTTTTACCCTGAAGGTTACAAAAACTGTTCTTTTGTCAGAGAGTACGCATCGTTGGCTGGTCAACATGGAACTGTGAAAGAATTTGAGCTAAAGCCAGTAAGTAGATTCGCGTAAGATTGATACAACAGACAGACATACAGGCATGAACAGATTGTGTGTGATAGATAGACACGCTAATAGAAAGAGACGTAGGTAGGTATCTATGAAGCTTTCAAAAAGATAGGTAATTGTCTTCAGAGCAGTTGTTATGTAAAGGCTAAACAAGGCGATTGTCTAGGGCCCCGTATGCAAAATGGGGCCCCATTTTTTGGATATTTTTGTGACAGTGTATGGAGACAGAAGGGGAGTCCACTGTCTTCTAAGCGTACCAGGGCCCCGAGATTTTTAACAATGCTCCCAAAAGTAACTTTGCCTATGTAACCTATCTCATACTGTTTAGTCGGACTACATTGAACATGGTGGATTTGTATATCAGTTCAATTCACTGCGTCCAACCATCTCCTTCCCCCACCTCCACCCTACAGTGTATGAAGTAGAAAGTAGATTTTGACTGTCAGGTAAACTTTGATTGATCCCAAACTAAAAAAAAAAACACCCGAGTCTTATTGAATAAAATACAGCATTGTTTTTTTTTGTTCAGGGTTTGTGTAGCATCGGTGGTCTAGTGGTAGAATACTCGCCTGCCACGCGGGTGACCCGGGTTCGATTCCCGGTCGATGCAAGTTAATTTTTTTTTTCAATTCATTTCAAAAATAAAATTTAATGTTTGTAAGTTATGTCGGATCTCGTGTCAAAGAAGGGCATACTAGCCTTTAGGACCGCCCTCACGGATAACTTATTTTTTTTTCCAGCAGTAGCCCTACACAACAGTGTCCACGCCACTGACATGCATTCAATATTTGTCTGTGGTTTTTTTTTTTCCTTCTCTCTGTCTGCTGGTCGGACAATTGATAGACGTCGCAATAGAGACACTGCAGGACGTTGAGAGACTGATAGGGAACTCAGAGTACAAGAAGAGATATCTCTTCGGTCTAATCCATCCCGGAAATGACACGGACATTGTCATGCTCTATCAGGACAATTCGGTTATTCACGGTCAAGGGATAACGGTAATTGACTGGCTGTTCATTGACTGAATGATCATTTACTGACTGGTCATTGACTGGTGATTGACTGACTGGTCATTGACTGGTAATTGACTGGCTGGTCATTGACTGACTGGTCATTGACGGACTGGTCATTGACTGACTGGTCATTGACGGACTGGTCATTGACTGGTAATTGACTGCCTAGTAATTGACTGATTGGCCATTGACTGCTAATTGAGTGACTGACTGGCAATTGAGTGACTGGTAGTTGTCTGGCTGTTGTTTTTTTTTTGTTGGACTGCTTGTAAGATGCTTTTATACAGTGATTCCTTAAATACCTTTGAATACCAAAGAGTACACCATCTCTAAGACTGCTAATTTTTTGTGACTTTTGTTTGTCTAAATGAATTCGTTTGTCTCCAATGTTAAGCCTTACACTCTCACTTTCTCTCTCTGTCCCTCTCTCTCTCTCTCTCTCTCTCTCTCTCTCTCTCTCTCTCTCTCTCTCTCCTTACCTCTCGGACTCTCCATCTCTTTCTTTTTCTTAACCCCCAACCCTTTTCTGCCTCTGTATTTCGTTATATCTGCCGTACTAGTGACCATTGTGTCTAGTCGGTCTACATTGAACGTGGTGGGGTGAGGGGGGGGGTTGTTAATTAGTTCACTTCGCCACGCCCCTCTCCCCCAACACACCCACCCACTCAAGACATCAGTATAAACACATTACAACCTTACAGTGCATGTAGTAGATTATGACTGTCAAGGTAAACTTTGATTGATCCTTATCTCAAAAAAAAAAAAAACCTCAAGTCTAATTAAATTGGCTACAAAATTATTAATTGAGCATTCCGCATTGTAGCATCGGTGGTCTAGTGGTAGAATACTCGCCTGCCACGCGGGTGACCCTAGTTCGATTACCGGTCGATGCAATCTGATATTTTTATTAAATTCGTAAGTATTTTATAGTGCATTAATTTAATTTTTTATGGAAATAATTTCTACTAAAACCATTTTCAACTAATGTCATAAATTGATACTTTCAATTATTATGATTAAACTTTTCAACATAGACTAAAAAAATGAATTTCTAGTTAACGTACCGAGTCTATTGTGAAATAATTTATACTAGGACTAGAGTTAATTGTCTAATGTCCATCAGTGTAATAAAATTATCTGACACTAGATACTCTCTTCTCACAGTCGTTATCTCCATAATTTTACAAAGTTAACCAAATCCATTAAAATTTCGATAGCTAGAGATGAGTATAAAATTTTATTTGGCTATTGCCTTTAACAGAGCGCCAAACAATATTACGATTTTACCATGTTTGTCTAATGTGAAGGTTAAAGCTAATGGCAACTAATGTCTTGTGTCTGTGTCAAAGGTTAAAAGTTCACGTTTTGGAACACACTTGCAGGTGCAGCTAGCGATGGAAGCTTGGGTCAAGAGGTCACTAGGCAGCGGGTTCTCCGTCCAGACCGGGGTCCACCACTATCCGCCCAAGGGCAATAAAATGTCTGACAAGCTCCAGATCGCTACTGGGTTTTGCCTAGGGTTCTCCATGGCGCTGGTGCCGGTCCTGTTTATCTACCCGCTGATCCAGGAGAGAGCGGTAGGGCTCGGTGGACAGTTTTAGAGATATTGATAAATTGACATTGAGACAGACATTGACACACGATAGATAGATAGATAGATAGATAGATAGATAGATAGATAGATAGATAGATAGATAGATAGATAGATAGATAGATAGATAGATAGATAGATAGATAGATAGATAGATAGATAGATAGATAGATAGATAGATAGATAGATAGATAGATAGATAGATAGATAGATGGTGGATGGATGGATGGATGGATGGATGGATGGATGGATGGATGGATGGATGGATGGATGGATGGATGGATGGATTTTCTTGTGTTTGCAGGTCGGGGCCAAACATCTCCAGTCGCTCAGCGGCGTCAACCCCATCGCCTACTGGTTGGGGACCTTCTCTTTCGACATCATCGTCTACGTGGTCATCGTGGCCTTGCTCATGCTGGCCTTTCTGTACAACCCGGAAGTATACGTCAGACAGGACCGCTGGGTGCTGACCTTGTCCGTCCTCTTACTGTACGGGCTGACCATGTTTCCTTACCTGTACGCTGTCCAGTTTTTATTCAGGAACCCAGCCAGGGCGGTGGTTGTCATGCTGATGATGGCCGCGTTCATAGGTTAGTGATGAGCCTAGTCTAGTTTTAATATTGTCGCGTACATAGGTCAGTGATGAGCCCAGTCTAGTTCTAATATTGTCACGTTTGTTTGCCAGTGATGAGTCTAGTCTAATTCTAATATTTCCGAGTTCGTAGGTCAGTGATGAGCCTAGTCTAGTTCTAATATTGCCGCGTTCGTAGGTCAGTGATGAGCCTAGTCTAGTTCTAATATTACCGCGTTCATAGGTCAGTGATAAGCCTAGTCTAGTTCTAATATTGTCTGACATAGGTCGGAATTCGACTCCCCGCCTGTCTGCGGGCCCGTCTTTGTTGCTCTGAGGGTCAAACCTTATTCCGTGTGTTAGGAGAATGCAGAAGAACTAAATCGAAACCACGTGTGAATTCTGCTTCTAAATGCATTTATATAGAACTATACATATGGACTATACCTAATGACAAAACATAGTGTCTAACAGATTGACTGAACTGATCGACTATGCAAATTAACTCTACAGATTGACTACACATATTTCCTAATATCGATTTTTTCCACTAATTCAGGTGTTTTGGCGTCTTTCATCATGACCATGTTGAGAGTGGAGATTCCATTTGAAGGCGTCTTCTACTGGCTTCATCTGGTGTTCTCCCTGGTGTGCCCCAACTACTCGCTCACCACGACCTTCTTCTTCTTCGTCGCCATGGCCTTCGAGTACGACCCTGAAAGATTCGGTGAGCCGCACCACAGAGTGGGGGGTAGTCGTAGATTTAAAAAAAGGGCTCCTTGCCAGATGCGCACCTAGAGTTCTTGGCGCCCAGTGTGACTCTTCCAGGCCCCAAATGTTGGGATTTGTGTGTGTAGGGGTCTTATGTGTAGACAGTGAGTTTGAAAACAATGGGGGAAAGTTGGCGGGGCGGAAAGGGGAGTGGGGGGGGAGAATTCAGATGTGGTGGTGACTTATAGATGCTAAATTGGCGGGTATAGTCGCTAGTTTGGGTGGGTTGGGGGGGGGCATTGTTGGGAGCTTTTTTGTATGGCGGTTTGGCGGGTTATCGGCGGGAGCTTCAGATGTATGGCGGTTTGGCTGGTTATCGGTGGGAGCTTTAGATGAATGGCGGTTTCGCGGGTTATTGGCGGGAGCTTTAGATATATGGTGGTTTGGCGGGTTATTGGCGGAAGGTTTAGATGTATGTTGGTTTGGCGGGTTATTGGCGGGAGGTTTAGATGTATGGCGGTTTTGTGGGTTATTGGCGGGAGCGTTAGATATGTGGCGGTTTGGCGTGTTATTGGCGGGAGGTTTAGATGTGTGGCAGTTTTGTGGGTTATTGGCGGGAGGTTTATATGTATGGCGGTTTTATGGGGTATTGGTAGCCGCAACTGTTTATATTACGTAATCACAGAATAAGACGAAGAAAATATTGTTGAAAAACTAGTTAATTTGGACATTTCTTTTCAATTTGTTTTTATCTTATTGTGCGGGTTTTTGGCGGTTTTGTCAATGAGATTTTGGCGGTTTTCTTTTTTTTTTTTAAATATAACTTGATTCACATTAAGCCCTTGTATTCTAACAAATATAGGACAGGAAGTCATTCAGATGAACTTTCATGAAAATACGTTCAATTGACTACAGCACATTAGAAACAAGCAATTAAGCCTGTTCCATTCTGGACACAGGACGTGTTAGCGCATTTTCATGTTATGTATCAGTACGTTTGTTATCTTTCAGTAAATATTTGTAAATTTTGGAAATGTTTATAAATTCAATTGTGTAATGCATATATCTGTAAAAAAAATATTATAAAGACGTTTCTTTATATTTGAAAAAAATTATTTTCTCTTAAATCTAACTACAAGTGGTTTGTGGTTACTGAAATAGGACTCATAATTGAAAACATTCGAAATTGTAGTCATTTAATCGTCCGAAAACTCCGTCAATTGTTGCATAGCTCTGGTGCTTTCAATTAAACTCAGAACACAAGCTTACTATTTCATTTGATGAGTTTCTTAATAAATCTTGGTGAAACTACGTGCTGCAGTATTTCGCACCAAATGAATGGGTTATTGAACGTACAAGGTGTAGAATGTGGCCATATATATAATATATAAGCCACTTAGGAGCCCTGAAGCCCGGCCCTGAGAGGTCCTATCGCAAAATGAACTTTTGATGTACTCATGGCAGGCCAAGACCTACAAAATGATATAATTATCATGGGTCTAGGACTTATGGTTGCTGAGATATAGGGCGCTCCATTATTAATATAGCTTATATAGTAAAAAACGGTACTTTATAAGGCCCCTTTTACGGCCCTCAGAGGTCAGATCGCGAAATGGAAAAAAGTCATTTCTTGGCAGGCCAAGACCTACAAAATGATATATACATCATGGGTCTAGGACTTATGGTTGTTGAGATCTAGGGTGATGACAGACAGACAGACAGACAAATGCTGATGTCTATAGACCCCACATCTCTTTGTTTGTCTGCCCGCTGTGGTGATATAAAATCCATTGAGTGATAACGTTTTGTGTCCGAATGTTCGTAACGAGTGTTGAGTTTGAGCGTGAGTGTGCGACATCGTGTGCCCGAATGCTCGTGACGAGTGTTGAGTTAGAGAGTGAGTGTGCGACATCGTGTGCCCGAATGCTCGTGACGAGTGTTGAGTTCGAGTGTGAGTGTGCGACATTGTTTGCCCGAATGCTCGTGACAAGTGTTGAGTTAGAGAGTGAGTGTGCGACATCGTGTGCCCGAATGCTCGTGACGAGTGTTGAGTTAGAGTGTGAGTGTGCGACATCGTGTGCCCGAATGCTCGTGACGAGTGTTGAGTTAGAGAGTGAGTGTGCGACATTATGTGCCCGAATGTTCGTGACGAGTGTTGAGTTAGAGAGTGAGTGTGCGACATTGTGTGCCCGAATGCTCGTGACGAGTGTTGAGTTAGAGAGTGAGTGTGCGACATTGTGTGCCCGAATGTTCGTGACGAGTGTTGAGTTAGAGAGTGAGTGTGCGACATCGTGTGTCCGAATGCTCGTGACAAGTGTTGAGTTAGAGAGTGAGTGTGCGACATTGTGTGCCCGAATGTTCGTGACGAGTGTTGAGTTAGAGAGTGAGTGTGCGACATTGTGTGCCCGAATGCTCGTGACGAATGTTGAGTTAGAGTGTGAGTGTGCAACAGACGTGTCCGCTGTGTACGCGACGTTTTAGTTTTTACTGTCAAATCTTTTTCTTCTGTTTTAAGCTATGGCGGGCCCTGTGCTCCTTGACTCAAACTTAGCTTCACCACGGACCAAAGTCCAAACGCCCACCATGAAAGAATATTTTGAATACGAGGTGCACAAACTTTACTTTTATGAGAACCTGGTCAGTCTGGCCGTGGTAATGGCGATATCCTGGGTCATCGTGGCTCTAGTCGAGTACAAAGTGGACAGACTGCTATGGTAACCTCCCCTTTTTATATATAAAATTAATTGACTCCCCATTGTGTATAACAATTATCCTCATAGTTCTGATACTTTCATCACTTTCATTCGGAATTATATCACAGCCAACGATTTCACATCATAATCACGACTTTTATTATAAACTAGCTGTACACTGCAAAACCTTTGCATAGAGTTATGTCCCCTTAGGCTTGATCGGTAGGCTAGGTTATTTTTGGGTTTCGGGCAGATCCGATTTTTTCATGATTGTATTTTACTTTATTTAATTAACGCAGAACCCAAACCGCTATTATTTTATTAGATTCATTATCATACTTATATCGTTTGATGTGGACAACTTGAACATTAGCATTCTCTTTACCTGTAAAATAGAAATTTTACCTGATATACCACTCAGGGTTTACTTCATTTAGTTTCGCGTCTAGTATAAAATGAGCAAATACTTGAAACTGTTGTAAGTTACATGGTGTACTTTTGATAGTTAGCGTGTGATGGATTACATTTCAAACGTATGTCACTGACTTCTTTTTTTTTAATACAACTTCCCCCCTCCATGCCTTCCCCCTCCCTCCCCCACCACCACACATACTCCTAAACTAAAGGTACATCTTATGGCCAGAGGGTGTGTGCAGAACCCGTGTCACGGACCGTCGGACGTCGACCCACGAGGACGAAGACGTCAGCAGTGAGAGGATCAAGATCAGTTTGACCCTCGTAGATCAGCTGCTGAGTTCAAGTGTGTCTTGGTTTTAAATAGATCACACACACACACACACACACATACACACACGACCTAACAATAACTACAAAAATTGAAGATTATCATTTTAGAAATAAATATATAAATAAATATTGAAAAAAACCCACAAAGTTTACAGTTTACCTGCCCTGACCAAACGTGCATCAATTACATGAACTATTACACTGGTAAACAGTGAATTCATTGCCAGTGATATTTGAATCATTTTATACAAAGTCAACTATGCTGATTTAGAATATGTAAGTGCTTTTGCTAGATTGGCTCTATTTTTCGAGATAATTAAAATTAATGAAATAATGTATGCCCCGTGTTTGAAAATTGTCAAGAATTGCATGAAGTAAAATAGTATACTAACAAATAGTAGTGAAACTGTTAAGTTCATGCAGAAATTTGTTCAAAAATATGTGTAATAGTGTTATAGAGGAAAACATTTTCATTTCAAAAACTAATTATGTCTAATTAATTAATTAATTAATATGTTTATTGTCTATGGTAATGCATTAGCAAATCGCTGTTTGCTCGACTTCCTTTTGTGTGTGTCGTTGGGTCAATTGCGCTGGAGGCTCCAACAGTTGTCAGCCATCATATGTATGTCCCATCTTCCTTGATATCTCACCTCCATCACCCTCATATCCTGATGAAACCTCTCACATTGTTCCTCACTGAAGTCCCCAAGGTTACCTGGAAATTTGTCTAAATGACAGTGCAGGTAAGGTACCTTGATGTTCATATTTGTTCCAATGTTTCTGAAGTTAGCGAGCATATCTTGCACCAGTTCTTCGTAATTCTCTGATCTGTTATTACCTAAAAAGTTCCTGACAACTGAAACAAAACTGTTCCATGAAGAAGCTTCAAGGTGATCCATGAAATTCGTAAAATTTCGATCGTTGATGAGTTTCCGAATCTGAGGACCGTAAAAAATCCCAGCTTTCAGCTTCTCCAGGCTCAATTCGGGAAATGATCTTCAAATATACTTGAACCAATTGCCATATTTGTCCAAAGCCTTAGCAAATTGTTTCATTAAACATAATTTGATATGAAGCGGTCCGAGAATTATCTTATTTTTGTCAACCAGTGCCTTGTTGATGATATTTTCTTTACCTACAGTCATGGTTTCCCTTGCAGGCCATGTCACTCTTGTCCAATGATCTTGCCTTGCCCTGCTATCCCAAAGGCACATGCAGCATGAGAATTTTGTTTATCCTGACTGCTGCCCAAGCAAGAAGTTTACCATTTTTAGATCAACACAAATTGACCACTGATGCTCATAATAACGGACTTTCTGCTATAGTATTTTGATATTACTCTTCTTTAAGTCTTGTTGAGTGGGCAATGGGAAGAGATGCATAATGGTTACCATTGTGTAACAGAACACATTTCAAGCTTGTAGTCCCATTTGGAGTAGAAGTCCAGGGATGTCATTACAGTAAACAAGATCTTCCTCTTGGCTGAATTATGGAAGAAAAACTCTTCTCTTTTCCGATAAAATGTTATTTTAACTTCTGGTTTGAGAAAATTTCTTTCATTGAGCCTGGACGCTTTAAAGCTCAGATGCTTGCTTGGACAGATTTCGGTCTCGTATTAGGTCATTGAGTTTTTCTTGGCTGAATGGTTGAGGTGTTGAAGAACTTCCTTCATAATCGCTTCCACTATTTTCACCTGCCAAAAACTCCAGATCTTGCCCCCATTCGGAGTCTGATGGTGAAAACTCTAATAATCCAGTAAACACTGGTATAGGAACTTCACTGCTATGTGGAATTGGTCTCTTTGCAGATTCAAGATCAGGATAATCCCACTTAGATTTCTTGTGGCGATTGAAGCCTTTAACATTCACAATACAAAAATAGCAATCACCAAAATGGTCTTTCGGCTCTCGCCATACCATTGGTACACCGAAACTTAAACTTTTCTTCTCACCATTTGTCCACTGCCGTAGGCTCTCCACACAGTTTTTGCTTCACACCGGTTATATTTCTTCTTTGCTTTTCAATCATGTATTCTCCACAGATGTAACAGAATACATTCGGATTATTTTTGCAGCATCTTCGTGATGAACTTATGATGTCTTTAGAAAGCGCATAAAAGAGAAAAAAATAAACCAAGTTATAACTTGGTATAGTTAAATTAAACAAAAGACACCAAACTTATTGCATTTGTTTTACACAAAGGGTATAATCATATTTTGAAGGATGTCCAATATCTCAGAAACTAGAGCCAATTTAGCAAAAGCAGTGGCAGTTTTGAAATCAGCACCCATGAATTGTTATAAATTCATTCAAACATTCTTGGCAATTCGCAAAAAAATTTCTTTTGTTAAGCTGTGTTATTACCTTTTACATGTCTATGCGAGCGCTTCACATGTATGATTCAATTCATTTCTCGACGCAAGCAAAGATAACTCGGATTTATCGCCGCTCATTAACAATCACATACAAATAGACTCCCTTGTTTAAATTTGATTCGTAAAACTAAAAGGGGTGGGGTGGGGTGCTAGAAAGTTTTGGTTTGAGGCTATAGTTTTGAATAAATGGAAATTTAATTTTACTTACAGTTTCTTTTCATTTAGCTTTAGCTTAAGACGCATTTCGGTTACGCAAGTGTTTACCTTGAAAAGAAAGATACCCTTCAAGTTAAATCTTTTTAGCTACAAACGAGACTTGGCCGAACTGTGACTTACCAAGGCAGTGCAATATGTATGCAAAAGCGAACAATGCAATCATTTAGCAGTCTCCATAGGCAAAAGATTCAACTGTCGGTACAACATCGCGTCTAATGGCACGGTTTAACATGAAGTACTTGTAAGCAGTTTATCACTTATGTCCTATCCCTCGTTATCCCCCCTTGATTTGCTATTTGCATTATTCCCCTTTTGTTGGGTGTCAGAGTGCTGGTGGATTGTGATCTCTTGTTTTGTTAGGGAGTCAAGCATTCTTTGCGTGGACGGTGTAACCGGAGGAGCGTGTTTGCGATCGGTCAAGGATCACATGACATTATGGGGGAGGGGGATACGTGATAGGGCAGTCCGAGGGGAGGTCATGAAGGGGGTCTCAAGGTGTGGTCCCGACGTCCCATTTTCATCTCTGCTCACCCCGCGCCACCAGGTCATCACATTTTTACTTCTTCCTACTCCTCACAGACGCCATCGTCCTGCAAGACCTCAGAAAGCAATACCTGACCAGGTGCACCTTCTTCGTTGCTGTCCACGGCACCAGCATCTGTGTCCCACACAACGAGTGCCTGGGGCTGCTTGGCCAGAACGGGGCCGGCAATCCACGACCTTCAAGATGCTGACCGGGGACGAGAGGATAAGCTCGGGCAACGCCTACATGGACGGTCTGAACGTGAAGACACGGATGAAAAAGGTAACATGTGATTTTATAAAAGGCCGAATTCTACCGGTCTTTTGAACGTTCAAAGTCCCTGCGACAAGATTCTTCACTAACTCGTGCAAAAAAAAATTCTTAAAATAACAATTATTAATCGAAATATAAATTAGTTTAACTTGATCTTGGAAGATGCAAAAAAAATTGAGATTATTTATATATATTTTTTTTTTGGTCTCAGAAATTATTCAAAAACATTTCCCACATTTATTAAATCTATTTGACAATGTCAGCACTTTTGAAAATAGGTTTACTTGTAAATATTTCTACTTACAAACCAAAAAGAAATCAAGTACGGTAATGTAAAAATAATGCATTGTGATTAAATGATATGAGACAATAAATAAAATTTCAACAACAGTCAAAACAAAACATGTGAATTGCGTCAACTTAAGTCCATTTTAATATTAACTAAATCATTTTCGGTGTAACTAATAAAAATCAACTCTTAGACCTACGTTTCAAAACGAGACTAAGTAACTTTTGGCAACAAGACCAAGTCCAGACAGCTATAGTAACCAGTCCATTCATTTGATAAAATGACTTTTGTCAGCTATAGGAACCAGTCTTTTCAGTTGATAAAATGACTCACAATTACAGCGGTCTTTTTTTTCAAATAATGTTTTCTGATCTAAGTTGAAAACACAGTGGTGAGTAATTTATTATTTTGTGTTCATCTTTGTTTTCAACAGATCCAGACCATGATGGGCTACTGCCCCCAACAAGACGCCCTGCACGATACACTCACGGGCAGGGAGACTCTTTACTTGTACGCCCGACTCAGGGGCGTGCCGGAGTCCTCCCTGGAGACAGTGGTGCAAGCGGTCATCGATTTCGTGACGCTTTCTCCCCACGATAACAAGATCACGCAGTATTACAGGTGAAAACACGCAGTATTACAGGTGAACAAACGCAGTATTAAAGGTGAACGCACGCAGTATTACAGGTGAACACACGCATATTAAAGGTGAACGCACGCAGTATTACAGGTGAACACACGCAGTATTATAGGTGAACACACGCAGTATTACATGTGAACACACGCAGTATTACAGGTGAACGCAAGCAGTATTACAGGTGAACACACGCAGTATTACAGGCGAACACGTGCAGTATTGCAGGTGAACACATTGAACTAAAGCCACACATTCGATCTATTATTGGTAAACACATTCGATCAATTATCGTGCAAAACACATTTGATCAAATTATTGATAAATTCTTTCGATTCTATTCTTGGTAAACATATTTGATCCAATCATTGGTAAACATCTTTGATAGATCTATTGCAGAGAGGAAACACGATTTATTTTCTTAAACATATAATTTTGAAAAAAAAAATTTTTATTACACTTTGATTTTTTGTGTATCAGTGACTTAAATGTTTATCAACATAGAAATTCACCCGTGTCAAGTCAAAATGCCCGTGTTACCTCCCCTCCCCCACCCGCTTCAAAGTGTTCACGCAATCACTGAAGGCGTCCAATATAACAATACTCGGGAATATTGTAAATTGTTTGATTTGTTTACAAAACATTTATTTTAAAAAAAAAACAACACCTTCCCAATGAAATGATTCACAGTGTAATTCAAACAAATCGAAAGTTCAATACACAATACAGAGGTGAGGGAGGGGGTGAGGGAGGGGGTGAGGGAGGAGGTGAGGGAGGAGGTGAGGGAGGGGGTGAGGGAGGAGGTGAGGGAGGAGGTGAGGGAGGAGGTGAGGGAGGGGGTGAGGGAGGAGGTGAGGGAGGGGGTGAGGGAGGGGGTGAGGGAGGGGGTGAGGGAGGAGGTGAGGGAGGGGGTGAGGGAGGGGGTGAGGGAGGAGGTGAGGGGAGGAGGTGAGGGAGGGGTGAGGGAGGGGGTGAGGGAGGGGGTGAGGGAGGGGTGAGGGAGGAGGTGAGGGAGGAGGTGAGGGAGGGGGTGAGGGAGGAGGTGAGGGAGGGGGTGAGGGAGGGGGTGAGGGAGGGGGTGAGGGAGGGGGTGAAGGAGGGGGTGAGGGAGGAGGTGAGGGAGGAGGTGAGGGAGGAGGTGAGGGAGGGGGATCTAGGGATTTAACCCCACTTTTCAGCAGGGCTTGACTCCCAGCATCCAAGACTCCAAACTAACCTTACTCCAGGTGTTTTAAGCTTAGTAAACAAACCATAGTCCGACAGTTTATCAGGGGAAGTACCTAGTATAGTAAACAAACCATGGTCCGACAGTTTCATCAGGGGAAGTACCTAATATACTAAACAAACCATGGTCCGACAGTTTATCAGGAGAAGTACCTAGTATAGTAAACAAACCATGGTCCGACAGTTTCATCAGGGGAAGTACCTAGTATAGTAAACAAACCATGGTCCGACAGTTCTATCAGGGGAAGTGCCTAGTATAGTAAACAAACCATGGTCCGATAGTTTCATCAGGGGAAGTACCTAGTATACTAAACAAACCAGGGTCCGACAGTTTTATCAGGGGAAGTACCTAGTATAGTAAAGAAACCATGGTCCGACAGTTTCATCTGGGGAAGTACCTAGTATAGTAAACAAACCAGGGTCCGACAGTTTTATCAGGGGAAGTACCTAGTATAGTAAAGAAACCATGGTCCGACAGTTTCATCTGGGGAAGTACCTAGTATAGTAAACAAAGCTTACTCCAGGTGTTTCAAAAAGGGAAAGTAACTAGTTTAGTAAACCATTCATTCATACATTATTCGGACTTGACCTTACAAAATGTGCATATATAGAGTCTTCAAGTTAATTTTTCCTATTTTTGCGGATAACAGATTCTCACATTTAATCAGCTGTTTTTTCTTTGAATTTGGCCGTCTCCTGATTCCTATAATCTCCACAGTGGCGGAAACAAACGGAAGCTGTCCGTCGGTATTTCCATCATCGGAAACCCTGAGTTCATCATGCTGGACGAGCCCACGGCCGGCATGGATCCCATCGCCAGGAGGAAATTATGGGATGTGCTGCGCCTGATAAGGACGTCTGGTAGGACATTGGTGTTGACGTCACACAGGTACACTTTTTTTTACGTCGTCAGAGCAGTGGTTAAATATTTTATTGTGGGGGTGGGGGTTGGGGGCCTGATAAAAATACATATAATTTCGTTGAATTATACATATAAAATAAAAATACATATAATTTCGTTGAATTATATATATAATAAAAATACATATGATTTCGTTGAATTATACATATAAAATAAAAAAGACGAAATTTTGAGGCCGGTGGAAAGGGTGGGAAAACTTTTGATAATATTATGGATTGCACATTTCACCACACGGAAAGTGGACTTATTGTGCTTGGACCAAACAGAAGGTACACTAATTATAGTTGGACTTTGACTATCACCCCAATTAGTAATGTACACCTGTTGGTGGGTAGGGAGATGGTTAGGAGATTTCCCATTGTTTGAATCCCAACAAGATCATCTTTCTGGTGAGGGGAGGGGGGTAAACTAAGCGTAGAAATGAGTAGCTCAGGGAGAAATATGAATTACCCCCCCCCCAACTTGGTTTGAGGTTGTCGTGGGATTACATAAGTAACCCGTGGACAACCTGATGCCAGATTTCTAAGGCTACCCGCTAAACTACAAACCCCCCCCCTCCTCTTATCTTAAACCCGAAATTTTTACAGCAAATTAAATTTTTAAAACATTCGAAAACCCAACTGGGGCCCCTGACAATTGTTTGGGTTGTCTTCCCCTTGCAGCGGCTCTGCCTGATCCCATATGGACAGTCGGCTGTGACTAATGTGTTGAAGACTCAAGTTGGTCTATCACTTAGTACTGTTGACTACTTTATATTACCTGCCGTTACAAGTCAATCACTTAATACTGTTGACTACTTTATATTACCTGCCTTTACAAGTCAAAATTAACGACATGTATTTTATTTTTGTATTTCGCTAATAAATTGGGAACAAATAAATCTTAAAGAGTTTCAGACATCGTGAATATATTACTTAACTAGCTTTACCCTGCACAAACTTTGCATAGAGTTATATCTCCTTAGGCTTGATCGGTAGACAAGGTTATTTTTGAATTTCGGGCAGATCCGATTTTTTTTATGATTATATTTTAAACTGGAAAACTGTTGTATTAATTCTTTACTTTCGATTTAACGCAGAGCCCAAATCGCTTTTATATATATTATTCTTCTAATACCCGCCATTCAGCGTGAAAGGATAAGAATTTCTTAACATTGCTCCTATAACGTGATTCTTGTAATTCCCGCCACTCAGCATGGAAGAATGTGAAGCCCTTTGTACCCGCATCGCCATCATGGTCCACGGCTACGTCCTGTGTCTGGGCAGCTCGCAGCACCTCAAGAGCAAGTACGGGAAAGGCTACACTGTGATACTGCACGCCGCCAAGGGTGCAGACGGCCGAGTCGCCCCACTGTCCGAGGCCGAGAAATACGTGCTGGAAACTCTCGGCGATTCAAAAGTAGGTGCATCTTTATGTGGTCGTTGGGTTGCACATACACACGTCAACGGACATATTTCTCCATGGTTACCAATCCATCGCGGCTGTTCAATCATTCATTAGTAGCCCCTGTCAATTCTTTTATCTTGTCAAAACAACATCTCCGATGCGACGGCCTCCTATTACAGTTCCTTGAAGAATGCTTTTTATCCGGCTCTCATGCCTTGATACATGTCCGAACCTTGCCATCTTGCGTCGCTTGAATATTGCAATACTCGTTTCCTGGATAAGGTCATTCTTTACTGGACATACTCATTGGTCTAGAATTCTAGGTAGGGGATCCGAAAGATTTTCCTCATGCATTTATTTTTTTAATGCCTGTAACTTGCTTGTCTACAAGGATAATATATATTAAAACTTTTTTGTAATGACATGTCCGTATAATGTATAAATGAGTGGTTTACTATACTAGGTACTTCCCCTGATGAAACTGTCGGACCATGGTTTCTTTACTATACTAGGTACTTCACCTGATGAAACTGTCAGACCATGGTTTGTTTACTATACTAGGTACTTCCCCTGATGAAACTGTCGGACCATGGTTTGTTTACTATACTAGGTACTTCCCCTGATAAACTGTCGGACCATGGTTTGTTTACTATACTAGGTACTTCACCTGATGAAACTGTCGGACCATGGTTTGTTTACTATACTAGGTACTTCCCCTGATAAACTGTCGGACCATGGTTTGTTTACTATACTAGGTACTTCCCCTGATAAACTGTCGGACCATGGTTTGTTTACTATACTAGGTACTTCCCCTGATGAAACTGTCGGACCATGGTTTGTTTACTATACTAGGTACTTCCCCTGATAAACTGTCGGACCATGGTTTGTTTACTATACTAGGTACTTCACCTGATGAAACTGTCGGACCATGGTTTGTTTACTATACTAGGTACTTTCCCTGATGAAACTGTCGGACCATGGTTTGTTTACTATACTAGGTACTTCCCCTGATAAACTGTTGGACCATGGTTTGTTTACTATACTAGGTACTTCCCCTGATAAAACTGTCGGACCATGGTTTGTTTAGTATACTAGGTACTTCCCCTGATGAAACTGTCGGACCATGGTTTGTTTACTATACTAGGTACTTCACCTGATGAAACTGTCGGACCATGGTTTGTTTACTATACTAGGTACTTCACCTGATGAAACTGTCGGACCATGGTTTGTTTACTATACTAGGTACTTCCCCTGATGAAACTGTCGGACCATGGTTTGTTTAGTATACTAGGTACTTCCCCTGATGAAACTGTCGGACCATGGTTTGTTTACTAAGCTAGGTAGTTCCCCTGATGAAACTGTCGGACCATGGTTTGTTTACTATACTAGGTACTTCACCGGATAAAACTGTCGGACCATGGTTTGTTTACTAAGCTAGGTAGTTCCCCCTTTTGAAACACCTGGACTAATGTGTGTCTTAGTCATGGGCGCTGGGAGTCAGGCCCTGATGAAAAGTGGGGTTAAAAGTCCCTCAAACCCCTCCTTCCCAACCCTAAATGGGTAATTGACTCACGTTGGGGAAATCACCGAGGTGACTTGGTGTTGCGCTAAACACACAATCCCAATTATACACCGTGGTTATAAAAAAAAAACAGTTGATCTTTTTTTTACACTTCATCTGCCCCGATGGCCCTATGAGGCTATGGGAACTTTATTTACAATTAAACAAAACACTTTTGAGTCTCCACTGTTCTAATTGTATAATTCTTTGGAATCTATAGGGCTATTCTCTGCCACCACACATCTTTACGTTTTACAATTTCTTTATATGTTTATATTAATCTCAGTTGTACCAATGACCTAAATTTGCTTTGTAAAAAAAAAATCGATTAGATTTTCGCCAAGCAAGAAGCGTACACAGACATCCAGATACCAGAAAACATCCCCCTGTCATTCATTTTTGAAGTTTTGGAAAAAGCCAGAGGTCAGTTCAAGTTCCGGTTTTACACCGTCCAGCAGACGTCACTAGAGCAAGTGTTCCTGAGGCTATTGAAGGTCGATGAATCGACTAATGTATGACACAGAGGGAGAGCTTAGAAATCTTTGTATATATCGGTACTGTATTTTAGTTGTTGAATTTGTGTATATATATATATATATATATATATATATATATATATATATATATTGATACCTTCTGGTTATACTTGATAATAAAATTTCTTACAAAATAATGTGTTTTTCATTTTGATAATCGAGTTCAATTAAAAGTTTGAGATGACCAGATAGACGGTTGGGAGGAGGGGGGTCTAAAGGTATAAAGAGATGTTTTTCTCGTGGTCTGATATCAAACCACTATCGGAACACCAACACCGCCTTAAGGAATGGGTGGGGGCAATCCGAGCAATTTTCCAGTGCCCTTGTGGAGCAACCCAAGCACTTGTCCAGCGCCCTTGTGGAGCAACCCAAGCATCTCCCATGACTCCAATTCATTGCAGGCCCCCTCATTGATTCCATTTTTTAAAGCTTAATGGAGGGGATGCAGCGGTTGTCACGTGCCCAAGTTTTTCTAGCTGCAGCCCAGGAGGCAGGTTTTTTTTTATAGTGTAGTGCCCCATTTTTTTTTTTTGTTATAATCCACCACCTCAACTACGACCAAGGATGCAGGCAGTGTTACTACTCTAAAAATATTTTTTTTTTAAAAACCAAGTTGAGACTATTAAAAAAACCCAGGGAAACACAAAGAGTGGTAACACTGGATGCAGTGATCTCAGTGTTGTATAATGGGGAAAATGAAGTGAATGGAACTTCAACCTGTATTCTGCATCACTTCAACTGAGCGGACAATCGAGGCGTCGGGTAACAATAAGGACAGATCTATAGAGAAGATTTGCAAATAGGCATATAAAGACCACTGCAGAAGTAGAGCTGGTTTCGTAATACATTTTGTCACAGCATTTGAAGGGATAGTACAGTGCCTGGATACTGCATCCGCTTTCCCCTAACAAATGTCAGGTGCCTGCTTTAAAGCTGGGTCCAACAGACCAAACATCTGGCCCAGTAGCGCCTGAATCAAGAGGCTTTCTGGTCAACAGTCGAAACTTTTACACAGATCAACAGATTATCTGTCACACGCACATTATCTTGAGGTATTAGAAACAGTACATCAACACATTATGTGATAAAAAAAACACCAACTCCAACTTTGAAATGAAATACGAAAATCTTCAATCCCCACTTGATACGATGTACAGACAACAGTACATTAACACAACCTCGCATACCAGGTGTATAAGCGCAACCCCTCACTTCGACAACTGGACATCAACTAACTGTTCACTCAGTCCAGCTACACACACAGCGCACAACTCAGGCTCAAGTTACAGTCTGATGCTCTCCCCTGCACACAAAGTAATTCTGTGATAGTACTCCCATCTATTTCTTCAACATTATTCAGCTCGAAATGGCCACAGAAACATTACAGAAGCCAATGGCTAAGCCTCTTACTAAACAGGCAAATGATAGCCAGTATCTACACCACTTGGCCATCCGTCCCACCCGTAATTATATTAAAGGACCGTAAAAATAGCTATACACTTTCTGTGTGATGAGCATTCTGTGTCTGACCCTGGGACCCCCCCCCTACCCCCAGCAATACAACAGTGAATTGGGATTTGAGCAAAAGAAAACATAACAAACAAACAAACAAGATAACAGCAAATATAAAAAAAACAAAATGATGAATGATTCGGTTTCAGTTTATTTCAAGATACTTACACACCAGGAGTGTCCATAAAACAGAAACTGATAATTTATTCCTCTTAAATTTTAATATGATATCAGAGCTAAAATATAAAAAAAAACTTTTTTTTTGGACATATCTTTTTCTGTAAATTACTGGAAATGAAAAAAAAAAACTTCAACATGATAAGATATTATAACAAAACTATTGGTGCTGTAAAACGCAGAAGATGGACACAATGTAATTGGGGAGTCATCAAAGAAAATGCAACTTAACACACAGATTCTTTGAGAAACGTGACATGACAGAATATAAATTGTGCAGAATGCGCATCATAATTTAAATTTTAGAAATCTCCCGTAATTTGTGTTACTGTGCTTTAGTGTATGAATATTTAGGTTTAGCACTATTTAAAAATGAAAATAACACAAAAAGCTGCATTTATTTTAGTAATAGTTAGTAAAAAGTAAAGTTTCCTTAGCCCTAGCGGGCCATCGGGGCAGATGAAGTGAAGAATACATATTTCTATAACCTCGGCATATGAAGGGATTGTGTCGATAGCACAACACCCAGCCCCATTTACTTCCCCAACTTATATTTAAAGCTGGGTGGATTTGTGGGTTGACTTTGAAACTAATTTCATCTGGAAAAATGCCCATGGTTCTCACAGAGGATCGAACCCAGGACTCTCAGATCAACATGCAAGTATCCACAACACTCGCCATCCATCCCACAGTAATTATCAGAGGACAGTATAAATAGCTATACACTTTCTGTGTGATGTGCATTCTGCGTTTGACCAAAGTAACTAACCTTCTTCATACAAATAACACATTGCATTAAATAGTCTATAAATAAGACTTAAAAAAAAAAAAATTTTTTTAGCTGTTAACTACTTAGTCCAACTAATGTTCAATCATGGACAAACATACATTTATCAGATTTGAAACAATAGTGCCTTTTACAGTTGAAATGACAAAAAAAAAAGATTTTTACAAACACATTCTTCCAGAAATCATAACTTGGCAATTTAAATTTTTTTTTTAAACACACACGCATCATCAACTTAAAATAACATTGAGGTAAAGGCTAAACTTAAGTGAAAGTGAAGACAATAATGGTTAGCACCCAGGATTGACACTTTTCTGTTAACATTTGAAAGGTGTCAAATAAGAAAGTACGGTCAAATGTCTGAATGTAATCAGTTTTTGAAACTCATACGGATTCCAATCTTTTCAAATCTGTTTCTAGGTCTCATGAACTAAGGCTGTTGTTGTTATTTTAAAGTAAAAAGACTTGCTTTTGATTCAAGATTATTATTATACTTTGAATGGCAATTACAATTGAAGTAAGATATTAATTTGATTTATGTAAATTACACTTAAAAGGAACAAAAAAATGTACATAGAATTAAACAGGCTAAAATAAAGGGATATAATCTACAAGAGGCGTTAGGTAATACGACTATTGAAACCCGCCCCCCACCCTTTTCCCCAAGTCAGCCTTAAAGGCACAAAGTCTCCCGTGTACAAGGAAATAAGCTTTAGCAGGAACAAGTAAGGTCCCGAACCTTTTCTAAGAATTGTTCAAAATAAATGAGGCCAGTTGGAAAGCTGTTATGACGATAACATTGCTGCCAATGATGATGCTGTAGTGATGAACACCAATTAATTGATTCCACACAGAGTAGCCACCCTTAATAAACTAAAACTGGTTTAGTCTGGTGACTTCATCAGGAACATTATGCACAGGGCCAACAGGTTTAATCAGCAGTGACTGCATTGAAACTGTTTCCTTTTTGTGAGAATAGATCAAGTTTCTCCAAGTTCAGAAAAACAACAAAAAAATCAAAAACATCATGGCTGCTCAGAAATGAGAACACTTCCTCTGAAGTCTTTCACTTGAAAGAGCATTGAAAAAAAATGCAGTTCACAATTGCAGATTCACATATGCAGACAGTGAGCAATAAAACTTTTTATTTTTTAATGGGAACAACGATCCTTGGCTCAATAAAGAACACATTTGTTCCCTTTTTCTTTTTTAAAAAAAAAAAAAAAAAAAAGTTGTGTAAATGAAAAGTTATCAATATCCACAAACAAATGTCACTTAATCCTGCACAAAATATCCAAGCATCAGAAAATCCTTTCGAAATGTTGGTCAGGGTTGTGGCCAGCTGGTCTGACAGCACCGGGCACCTGCGGGGGTTGGTTGATGGGTGCTCGCCGCCTGGGTGGAGCCAGGTACTCAAACATGGACTTGTTGTAGCGTGAGAGCATGTGGTTGAGATCCTGTGGCAAGGGATCCACCCAGAAAAAGTCGTGGTTCAGTGCGTCATCAGAGTTTACCCTTTTGGAAGGGTCGAGTGAGAGCAGCTTGTCCAGCAAATCGAGGGCATACTGATCTTTGACATATCCATGAAGGCGCTCTTTCACCTTTCTCTTCTGCCCTTTAGGCAACTCTATTTTGGTGTAAAGATCAAGTTTATCAACACCAGGCCAAATTTCAGGAACTATGGATCCACAAAGCTGGCTAATTAGGGTGAGCTGGAAAAAGGAATTAATAATTACTTCACTATTATGTGTCAAGTGAAAAAAAAAAGATATTAA
Organism: Bulinus truncatus; assembly: GCA_021962125.1. Classification (NCBI taxonomy): domain Eukaryota; kingdom Metazoa; phylum Mollusca; class Gastropoda; family Planorbidae; genus Bulinus; species Bulinus truncatus. The sequence continues at coordinate 1,304,984 of JAGDYQ010000170.1, read as the reverse complement.
ATGATTATGAAATACAATATATCTTAAATTATGTCTTATAAATTAATTCATAAAATTAATTAATAATCATAGATTTAAAATTTGCAAAAATATTTCATCGCAACATAATGCAAAGCGAATTATTTTCATAAAAATAAATATTTGTGTAGTGTATTTAGTTTGAAGAACTGAAAAAAAGTTTGTCTAAAAAAAAAAATTACAATATGTGTTACAAATATTTATTTATAAATTATCCACGCACAAAAAAAAAAAAAAACAAGTAATAATGTGGGGAATGAGAGCCACCATCATGTCCACTATGTGTCATTAAAAAAAAGATCTAGACAACATCATCGATAAGGTGCCAGGAAATTTTCATGAATGTGAATGGAGAAGATTTGACATACTTGGGAACAGACCAAATACTGAGAAGGGCTTACTTCATTAAATAAATTTAAAATAAGTTCATTGTCGTCTCCTTGGATCCACGAACCCAGTGACTGAACTTATGAATTGATTTCCCACACATAAATGTACGAGCTTGGCATTATTAAATTGGATGGAATAAGATCTATATTTCATTTTTTTTATTGTTATTTCTATAATTGATAGTGAATACCCAAAAAAGTGTGACGTCATTAAAATTTCTCTAAAAGAAACATGAGAACCTCATAAAGCTCATCATGTTTACTTGATTATGATGAATACTCGCAGTAATTGATCTAACCAATTACAATGGACTTTTCTTCTTCTTTAATATAACACAGAGTTGAATAGATGCTGAAAATCCTGTTTACCTGATGCTGCTCTGTGTTTCCCTGCATGATGGGACTTCTTGTCCACATCTCTGCCATAATACAACCAGCCCCCCAAAGATCAATGGCTGGTCCATAATTCCTCTCCCCTAACAGCAGCTCTGGTGGGCGGTACCACAATGTAACTACTCTGTTGGTGTACCGGTTTAACTTGTCGCTGAGAATTATTTTAAAAAAAACAGTAAATAAAAATAGTAATTTTTATTAAACATCCTGGATTTGAAAAAAAAAAACAAGATTTTTTCACACATACATTTCTGAGGATACAATACAAAAAAATCAACTGTAAGACGCCTCATATCAATAAACCCCTTACCTAAATGCTCTTGCTAGGCCAAAATCTGCCAGTTTTAGTTTTCCAGACTTTGTGATAAGAATATTGGCAGCTTTCATGTCTCTGTGCAAAATTTTGTTACTGATGAGGGAAAAAAAGCAATCCTGATCAAGTCACTAGTCAACTGTCAAGATAATGACACAGAATACGACGAGTGGAATAAAATGGCAATGCAGAGAAAAGAATTATTAACCTGTGTATGTAATAGAGACCATTCAGAAGCTGCTGCATGACTTTTTTAATTTCTGCCAGGCTGAACTTCACCTGTGGGTTGCTGAGCAGGCCTGCTAAATCGTGCTCACAAAATTCAAACACAAGGTACACAGTAGACTTGAATCTGTTGTAGGGTGTGGCTATAAGAAGAAAAAGTGTTGATAGGCAACATGTAAAATACAACATAACAAAACTGAGAAGTATCAGCCTTTCAGATATTTGCTGATGTAGGTTGGTATAACTGAATGTATTTCTTTGACCATTCTTAATGTTTTGTTCTTTTGAATATATATATCGCTTTAGTATTACACTTGCAGTTATTTATATTTTTCAGATTTATGATAAAATTATTTTTAAGAGAAGTTCTTTCAATTATCTTATTTAAAAATTATGTTAATAATTCAGGATTTTTATCTGAGCTACTTACAAATTTATTTCAATTGATTTAAAACAAAAAAACGCTGACTACAACTAAGTTAGACCATCAATAATCTTTTACACTACTCTATAAAATAAATTCCATTGCATTAAGTAATTTAATGTATAAAATTTTTAGTCCTGAGATTTTATAATATGACATAAAGTTAATAGCTAACAATCTAAAAATGACTAAATAAACAAAAAATCTGGAAAAAGAAAAGACAATCATATGAAATTCAAAACATTATCAGAAGTGATGATGAATATCTTCGTTATTTCATCAAAAGTTAAGTGGTTTAATTATGAAGGCAATAAACTGATATTTATAACTGTATTATAATCATTAAAATTTTAAAAAACCATCATATAATATCTGGTAAACTAACATCAATCTCTATTCTTTTTCTAAAAGAAATTGTTTGGGCTCAATTTAAAAAAAAAATAAAATTTTTTTACCTTTAATTCTGCAAATTTCAAGCAGATTTACAATGTTGTCGTTCTTCAATACCTGAAGAATCTTAATCTCTCGGAGCGCTGTGATAGGAAACTGGAAATAAATTAATAATGGGTATAAGTATTGAGCATCTCCTTTTCAACACAAATACATCTCTGAGAAAATGGGGAACTTACCCCTTCTTTCTCATTTTCCATCAGAACTTTCTTCATGGCCACCACTGTCTTTGTCTTCTTATCTCTGGCCTTGAAAACCTCTCTGTAAGAAGTTAATATTGAGAAGTCAATGAGCAGTTTTACTTTCAATGGATTGAAACTAGCAACTTGTCTAGTCAAGAATATGTAGCCTAGTTGATTGGGACAGTACATATCCTAAATAGCTATATGAATTGAATGTTTCTTCATCATCAATATAGGGTTACCAGCTTAGTAACTAAAAATTAGAGACTTTAAACAAATGATTCAGTAGAGACACTAATCTAAGTGTATGAATAAAGTTTAGATTTAACTATCGGTAAGCAACTAAATATTTTCTATATAAGTTCAAGTAAGTTAATATTTTGAAATACAAGAACCTACACCATTTTTGAGTGGACGGATCGCTGAGCAGTGTAGAGTATTAGGTTCGATCATCAGTCAAAACCGAGAGAATTATTCCAGGTGAAATTTTAATCATAGTAAAAAATTATATTTTATATCAATAGTGGAGCTTTTATCCATGGGAGACCTACATCCTTGGGGAAAGGGAAACGGGGGTCAGGACAGTGAGACAGAATGTTAAAGAATGGTAAATAAACTTAACGTGGTGTGGGAGATAAAAAAACTAGAAAAGAGGGTTGCATAAAAAAATGAACTGTTCCAAAGTAACTTCCCTTATAGCACACTCCCTTTGTTGGCTCTTGAGTGAAGGGGCATATTGAGTAGGCCCTATTGATTTCATTGTACAGTAATTAAAAAACTCATTACATTTTTCATAAATGACTTGAAAAAATTGTTTTCAGGACTTTTGTCAGTAAGGACTTTTGTCCAGATACCACTTTTAAGAGTAAATATCAATTGTTTCCAAAAACATTTGTTTTCCTATATGAGAGTGATTTTAATAGGAATATTTTTTATACTTTTTTCCTGACATATCCTCTTTTTACAATTTTATATAATATGTGTTGCCCACTTATTTGGGGAAAAAGCAAAGGCACATGCAGAAATAGACAAAATTTACATTTTTTTTTTTAAGTGATGTATATATTTTTGTAATTTTCTCAGTACATCCCTGATTATTTTGACTAGGGCAATTATCATGGACACAATTGTGAAAAGGGTATGTCCATGAAAAATTTTGAGGCGCAATTCATAAAACGACTATGTATATGAAATAGTTTGAAGATACACACATGTGATTCAACATGCAATTAAAGTCTAGATTCATTTTTATAAAAATCTTTTCAAAGAATAAATAGATTTCAAAGTGACATTTTTTAATTTGTATTTTAGTTGTGTTATTTTTGTTTGCCCTATATATTCTTTTAAAGACATCTTTATTGCCTGTCACTTGTTTTTTAAAACTAATTTTAGCAAATAGATCAGTCCAAGTTACCATTTGCTGAGTATTTCCCTTTGATTTTCATTACATATATGATATTTTTTGTTGAATAATAATATATCAAAATTAATATTTAATAGCTTATTATTTAAATAAATCATATAGTGAAATAATGATTTATGATTTTCTTATACCGATTATTGGCAGTGTTTATTTTTTACAATCTTTTTTTTTTTTGTTTATTGTGACTAGTTCAATAAATTATAACATTAGGGACAAATTAATAGAAATGAAATAAAAATTCAGATACATGGCAAAAATAATTTCTCTATTACTTTTCAAATTTATTCAAATAAAGATAATAAAATCGAAACATAACATTTGATTTGTTACAAATTGTACATACGAAAACACACAATTTAAAATGCATGCTGATGGAACCATGTCCTCATGATTGTCATGAAGTAAACTGTAATGATGACCAGAAGTATGTTTCTATTGTGAAAGATAATTGTGTATATTTAAAGTGAATATAATTATTTTGACTACTTGAAATTCAATAATGGTAGGTGATCTTGCATTTATTTAGTAAGGTGAGTAAATGGTGAATATGGTGTCTCTCTGACAGAAATCGCAAACAAGATATTGATCAACGTAAAGATTACCCGAATGTCCCTTGACCGATTTTCGCTAATTTTTCATATTTTCCTTCGTCGGGGCAAAAGGGGTAAGTAGGCTCTTCAGATTTTGGCATTTTTTAATGAGAAATAAGTGTTAAACACTGATATGCAACAAAATTAGAAACAATTTCACACTATAGTCGGAGAAGGAAGTGCTCATTGTTGTTAAAAAGAAGTAAAAAAAGCTTAAAACGATACACTTATCTACATAATATTCTTTGCTAATTGTTAATGAATGTAATAAAAAAAATAGAACACAGATGCTAAAATTTAAATTAAGAAGGTTGCGCCGGTAGAAAAATAACTATCATTTGTTGTTGGCTATAAAGTTGTAATTTTTATTAAAAAGTAAATCCCATAAATATATAAATTATAAGATTCAGAAATAAACTTCTAATTAGTTATATATGTTAGTGATGTTTAGAGCTCTTTTTTTTACTAGAAAAACAAATGTTACAACTTATCAAAACTGTTTATTAACAACCAACATTTTAGTCAATTTCCTGCTTTACTCTACTGTGGTGTAATAAGTCATACAATTGGGGTACCCTAAGAGCAGAAACTGAAAGAGAAACCTTGGCATTCAAAATATAATACCTGTTATTAAATGGTAAATCCAAATACCATATTACTATTATTTTTCTAATTATGCTATTAAAAATCCTAATAATAGTATTAGCCTCATTTACATGCATCATGATGCATGACATGATGATGCATCATAATTATACAGACTAACGTACTTATACAGAATTTTACGATCTAAAATAAAAAAAGAATGGAGTATATGGAAATTCTAGATCATAGAAGTAGACTCCAGAAAACATTTTGTGGTTAATCCAGTCTGAACGTAAGATGATAAAAATTAATTATTAGTGATGGCTAAACAATTACTAGCATCAAAATGTCAAAAGAAAGAAGACTTTGATAGAAGGAAGACATGAAAAGAATGATGTATGACATTTGATGAGCTAAAAATAAAGATTTATCTCCCAAGCATCGTGTAAATCTTGAATGTTATGAATAAAAGATTTGTGGGATGAAAGATTTTCCATGACTGGTATAATGCCAATACACCCATTCAAGATATGTGGTATGGGATTGTACCAAAAATAAATAAAGGGAAGAAATACACTAGTTTTTTCTCTGTATTATATTTGTCAACCAGGTAATCTACTTAAATTCACATATGATTTTTTTTTTTTCTATAAATGAAGTTCTTGCAGGAAAACATTTTTCTTGCTGTTATTTTCATTTAGTTTATCCATGGTTATCCAAAAACTAGGCCAAAAGACGTACAATAAGTTTTTTACAATGATATAATTTTGAATTTTTCAGTAATAGCTAGCCATACCAGCATAATTTTGTTTTCTTCAAAAATGTACTTCTTGCACGAAGATTCTTCTTTTTGTAATCATCATACCTTTTCCTCAATTTTAGCATGAAAACCTGGCCATAGAAATGATGAGTGCCTCATTTTTTTACTTGAATATCTATCACTTTTCTTCTTATTTAATTACCTTTGATTTGATACTAAGTTAAACACAATTTTGACAAAACTGTGTTAAATTATGTCTCAAAATATGAAACATTCAGACACAGTTTTTCTTCTTTTCCAAAAGTGACATAATTAACTGTCTGAAAACTTCAGCAACTTTTTCACTTAATGTCTGATTTTTTAAAAATTTATTTATACCATCGAAAAGCTCTTGTTATGGTCTTTTCAGTGATATATAAAACATTGAGATAAAATTTATTTGTAATTTTCATGACACATACTTAATGTAATTGTGAAAATTTTATAATTTTCATCATTCTATAAATTTCAAGTTTTAGGCATTATTATAAATCGCTTTCCGTTGATGTAATTTTCTTTGTGGTCTGCCTGTAATTTAAACTATAGAAAAAAATGAAAACTGTCTAAATAGTAACTGTTTCACGACTTCAAATGTCAGAACTTTATTTCTTAAAGGAATTGAATAGATTTGGTTACAAAGGAAACATCACTAGAAAGACTATAGAAGTTATATATTTGTATAAATTTATACATTTTAATTGCTTTTAAAATAAATGACATTGATTGGTGGTCTTAACCATAGGAGCGGAAACTACAAGTGATAAATTGAAGAGCTCACACATAGACATCCCTGAAAGGATGAGATAATTATGTCTTAGATACTATAAAGCATTAATGAAACAGCTTTTGCAGTACTCTTCTTTCATCCCCACTATAGCTGACAGTGCAATGGCCATGTAGGCACCACTTGAGACATATATGTGGCGTAACCGTCAGAAAGGATATTGAGATTTGAGTTTCATAGGTATTGGACACCTTGATTATGTTAGCAGTTGCCCTGTAAACTTGATATATGGCAGATGTTATATGTACTTTTCTTGAGCCTAATGTAGTCATGTCTTGTTCTTTACTTTGTTGAATGTTGCAAATATGTATTATTTAACTTATTTGATATGTGACAGAATTTTGGGTTGAATTGATTAATCACCTACACTATTCAACTTTCAAGTTTATTGTCAGCTTTTAAATATAACCCATCGAACAATACATCTATGAGCTCTCCGCAAGTGATACCATTTTTTTCATCATCAATGCATCATACTCAGTATTAGTGTTACATTGCAATGAATAAAGTGTTTTATTGAGATATAGCTTGTTACCTATTATGGCAATATTTAAAAAAAAAAAGGTTTGGGGGTTTTGGTATCTTTACTATTAAATATAATGTGGGTGAGGGAAGATATTATTATTATTCTTTTGGCTGTATGATTTTCAAAATTTTTTTTATTTGCAGATTTTGCACCATGGATTTAGCTGACAGTAATTGTGTGCAATTGTTAAGTTCTTTTGAATTATTCAAAAGTCACAGTATTCTTCAAAATGAACTACACAGCATCAGTCTACTATATCAGAACACAAATATTGTTTTCAAAGATCAGGCACTGGTTGTCCTAGTTCAACCATTCTTTCAGCTACTCATATATTTACGATTTCAATTACAACCTGATTACCCGGATGTTTCGCCAGAGATTTCTGTCAGCTCAGATTGCTTGACAAAGACACAGACTGATAATATTGAAAAGCTAATGACAGAAAAAGCCAAAGGTTCAGTTGGGCAGCCCATGTTACTTAACATAGTCCAAGAAGCTTGCAGTCATTTAGTGAAGAGAAATGAAATGGTAGCAAGTATAATCAACGCTGAAGGGCACAATTCACAACAGAGTCTGCACAGAGATAAACCCAAAAAAGTACATCAAAAAATGTCTAAACTTTGTCATGAAAATGAACAGCAAAAAAGAAAAGCTAAAAAATACCAGCTTTTTACTGGTTGCGCGAAAGTTGAAACGGAATTTATCAAGGATATGCCAACAAATAATTTAGACCTATGCAACATTTCAGATTTGGCTGTCAAAAGACCAACTCATTTCATAGCTTTGAGAATAACTGATGAAAGAATTGTTCAAAATTTAGTTAAGATCCAAAATCAGCTCATTAGGAAAGAGCCACTGCTAACAAAAGGTCTTTTTACAAAAGACATTTTTCATGTAACAATATGCTCATTAGGCTTGGACAGAAGTGATGATATAACGAAATGTATCCAGAGCTTAGACCAGATGAAGCCAGACTTACTGCGCTGTTTACCACAAGCAGCGCTTGTAGTTCACAGCATGTCCCAGTTTTACAACCGAGCTATCTACGCAAAAGTCAGGCATAGTGATGATTTCACCAGATTTTGCAACCTACTGAGAGATAAACTCATTGCTTCAGGGATTGAAATCAGAGATGAGCATGAAAACTTTACACCGCATGTCACTATTGTTAAAGTAAAAAGGCCAGAAAGAAAACTATTTGGAAACAGAAATATTGAACCATCACTTTATTCACATGTACTTAGCACTGTGTTTGGAGAGCAGGCTGTAAATGGTCTCTTCTTATGCTCTATGGATGGCCAACGAAGACCTGATGGATTCTATGTTACTCTTCATGAAATAATTTTTAGATGATTATTTCCTGGTCATTTAGTGTATATTTATTAATCCTGTATTTTATTAGTAGTTGTCTGAATTATGCATTATCTAATTTTGCTTTAAAAGTAAAATAAAACTAAATTTTGTCATATGGAAAGGATAATTTATGTTTTTTTTTCCTTTGATAATAAAATTTTAAAGACACAAATTAAGGCCAAGAATACATTTCTATTTAGTCCTTCGCATATATTTTCAAAGATTCTGACCTCATGAAATTTAATTGTAGGATGGCAGAAATATTTTTTCCCCCTTCTTCCAACAATTTTTTAGATGACTAATAAAAAAATATTGTATCCTGAAGAATTGGAGGAAAACATGTAAAGTGTTTAAGAAGGATAACACTTTATTCAAAGCATAAGACTTTCATAATTTGGCAAAATGCAATACAAACTAAATATAAAGAAACGAAAAAAAGCATTTAGTTAAAGATTTTTTTTTTTTACAGAATATTTATTGAAAATCGTGTGCACAACAAATTAAATAAACCCAGTTTCTGTAAATTAAAGAATAAATGTTAACCCCCGAAACAATTAATATTTAGTAAGAAAAAAAAATTGACAAGAAAATAATGGATGAAATAAATCATGCATGGATTTACAGAAATTATGGCATTTTTATATTAAAATAAGAACACTTTAGAAATGACTTCATCATTAGCATTCTTTAATAATGGATTGAAGAAAAATTATGAGCATACAAATGAGGGAAGATAAAGCATTTCATGAAGATGATGTTCTGGAGATCAAAATGTAAAACCATCAGAGTTGATGTATTAGAAAATTAATACACGTTACAACATTACATTTAGTACTGTGTGAAGAAATATAAATTAATAACTTAGCAATCAGGTGTAGACACAGAATAATTAATACAAGTTTAACAAAATAATGATCACTGGTGTCCGGTCTATATTCAGTCTTGTGCGTATCACTTCAGTTGATGTCATATTTTAATTCATTGTTTAAAGTGAAATCAACATTTAAAACACACACACACAAAAAACATCTGTTGAAGATTCAATATTCATGTACAGGAGTAATGAATTCTATAGTATAAATTTTAGCCTTATTTGTTGCAAAATATTATCATAAATGAGTTAAGATCTGTCAAATGTATTGCATCAATTACAAGTGCATAAAAGAATTTTGGATTTCACTTCTCCAGATAATGACAGTTAATAATCTAAAAGCAGAAATGCAAATTGAAGTAAGAGTCTTACAAATGGCTCTCAAAATTTTGCTATTCCTGACCCGCTAAGAAACCTTTCCAGTTTTCACAACCCACCTATGATGGGAGAAAAAAAAAAGATGATAAAAATTTGGCAACCCACTTCACATCAGCTTGTGAGTCACATTTTGAGAACTGCTGATCTAAATGATTTAATTATTATACCGTCTGATAAGTCAGAACTTGAAAAGCAGACCAATTATAAAATTCGTCTGATGCCAAGATAATGTATATAAAAAAAAAAAAATTAGGTTACAAAACTATAATGTATTTAATTTCAAATCACTTTAACATTTTAGCAGATCAACAAAATGACATGCATAAAACAGACATAATATGCATACCCTTTGTTGAAAAAAAAAATATTTGACTAAGACCTGATTATTTGGAATTCAGATTTATGTGAGCTAGATAAACTAAAGTCTACTGGTTGTACAGGATATATTGGAGTTTAAAAAAAAAAACTTACATGATCACAAAATTTCTTGCATATGTTATACTGGCTACCAATGGAAAAACAGAACTTAAAGATATCAAATATATAAACTAAAATAAATGACCAATATAAAAAAATGCCATTAATAATGCCCTGATTCAATAAGTCAAATTCACATTTCAAGTAATTTTTGTTGCAGACAAGAAGAAAATAAATATTTAAAATTTCATCAAAAATATTTTAAAAAGTTTCTTCTAGTCCAGACAAGCTTTTACAAGAAAAAAAAATGCATTTAATATTTAACTAAAAAAATCTATGCCAGGGTATTTTAAGATAAAAATGTCTACATTTATTTGATATAAACCTGTACAATATGTTCTAAAATTAATTACGAAAATTCTCACAAGAGAGGACCAGCCTCGGATACTAAGCCCATTCTGGAATTGACTACAATCAATTAAAACAGTAAAGTGATGAGATGCATGTGAACATTTTTCAATGGGATTAGTTTTTGGATAATTAAATAAAACATATTAGAGAGACAATAATAAAAAAAAAAAAAAAGTGTAATGCACATAAAAGACTAACAGAAGTATTAAAAGAAATAACTTCAGTGTGTGTTTTAACCACCTATATGATTGTCAACTAAAGCTGATATTCTGTTAAAATATCGCCTCTGTTCAAACCTTATACTGGCATCTAATTAGTTTTCTTGCTATAGACAAATCACTTCTTTGATTTCTAAACTTGTATATTTTATAAAAATGTTCTCGCATGTGGGGAAAAGCGGTTTACTAGCAGCTTGCACAAAAACAACCAAAAGACAAAAAATTTCGTTAGTAAGGTTCTCTTAAAATATCATGCATAAAGATGGATACATATTTTTTTGTTTAATTTTTAACTGAAAAGATTCGTAAGTGTCAGGTGTGAAATTCACAGAAAAACTATATATATCAGTGAAACAAATCAGTAAATAATCCTTCGGATTTCTTTTTTTAAAGGTGTTGATGAGTCATGAAAAAAAAAAACATATGTAAAGGGGGCCATTATGAAAGATAACAACATTGAACATGAGTTCTTCAAAAAGAGAATTTAAATAACGGAATAAAATAATGAATTCTGAAAATAATAATTCTTAAATTATATACTTCTAAAAAATATCAATCTTCTATAAATTATACACAAGTCATCAATCTTCTGGAACAAATATACATGTATTTACACTGTGAGGATTAAACATATTAAGATAAGGTTTAGAAAATATATTCACCAATGGCAATAAAAAAATTACACCATAAAATGACACTGTTAAGTGGTATTCAAGACAAATTAAATGAAAAGAGGTTGCACAAGTTACTTGAACTATCAAAACACCAAAAAAGGGGAAATAACTGACCAGCCTACATCGGAATTTAAAAATTTAAATATGTCCAGTAGCTACAATAAAATGGAAGTTTGTAATATACTCTTTAAAAATCCCATAAAGAAGTGTTGCAATGGTATAATTGTAAGGTACGGAGCAAGTATTCTACAGTGATACCTCCATTTGCAAAAGCGCCCAACACTTGAATATCTAGGAATCTGAACAAAGCTTTTTCCTTTTAGTTCAACTAGGAAATTTGATTGCCAATGGCATTGTATTCCAGAATTCTTGTTCCCAGCTCGCAGACCATCATTAGACCACAGATAAGCATTTTGTTAATCAGAAGCTAAAGTAAAAGTAGATTGACTTTACCTCTTTTCTTCGAAGCTAATTTTATGGGGTTTTTTACCTGGTTTGTGGCAGTTTTTTTTTAAACTATAATTATTTAGTGCATTTGCCAAAAATATTTCTGACCTAAAAAACAGAGAATATTGTTGAAAATAGAATTAAAAAGAAACCAGGGAAATAAGTCACTTGAAATCAAATTATGTGGAATTAAGATAACTAATAAGTAAGGATAAAGTTCTGATTCTCAGATATCATTATTTTTCTTAAGTGTTCATGACAAGTAATAAAGTAAATATCTTTTAAATTTTTAGTCTTCACTTAGTACAATACAAAAACACTATTCACACATTAGGAAATTTTCAAATATTTCCAGGCATGCAAACCAAATTTTAAATGAAAAAAAAAAAATGTACCATCATGAAAACTTTATTTGTGTGAGATCGTTATCGTTAACTGACCTTCATTCATGTGCACTAATGTTGCTCTTTATTTCTGTGAGTAAATCGCACAATTTTATCATTTATCGTCAAAAATTATTTCTTTCATGTTCAACAAAACATTAGCAAAAAGGACCCCACCCCCCCCCCTTCAAAACTCTCATTACGTTAAAGACTAACTATACTTTGTTGCAATAAGCACATATTAATATACATGTAGTAGTAAAGTTTCCTTAAGCCTCAACGGTCTCATCTGTTTCAGTAACCTCGGCATATAAAGGGGTTGTGTGGTTATACATGTATATCATGCAATTTTGTATGGAGGGGGGGGGGTTAGTTTCACAGGAATGATGGGTAAGAAAATTTCCACACAAAAAAAAATAAAAAACTTCAGTATATCAGTTTGCCTAAAAACATTGTTAAAGGCTAGTATAATAACTTAAGAGAAATGCACTGCAAACAAAGTTGTGTATATATATATATATATATATATATATGCAGTACATTTTGGACTAAGAATGAATGTATAATGAACTGAATCAAGGTCAATAGGCCATGAATCAAACGCCTTATACTCTGGTTTAAGGGAGTCAGGGCTCAAGAACATACACAAAGATATATTGTTTATATTCCTACGTGTGCCAGGTGAAACACACCCGGATATTTGACCTAGACCATGGTGGATTGCCATATGATGGATCACCTGGTGTGTAGTCCTGGTTATGAAAAGTAAAAATCTTGCCCTAAATATTTCAGCAAACAGGTAGCATAAAATAAATGTAACAATAATTAATTCAGCTGTTTCAAGATTTTCAATATGGGAAATAGAATAAAAAAAACCTTCAAGTACTGGTTCTCGCTATCCATAGCATGTTATGTCAAAGTTCATTTTTTTAATAGAATTTCATGCATTATTTAGTAAAGTGCATAAATAATCAATGAAATAAACTTGGTTTTGATTCATTAACGTTCATCAGAAAATGCAATTCAAAAAAAATCACAGGTGCATTGCATCCGTCAAGACAGAAGTGCAGACTTAAATGAGCTCCACGTAAGATGAGTAGAATAAATTTAAAGGGTCACTGCAAATGTATATGACTAGGGTGGTCATTTGTGAGATTAGCATTATGGTTTTTCATGGACTAAAAAGCGCAATGTAAAAAAAATTCTAATAATTTAGAAAGATTTAGTCAGGAAATGAAAGAGAAAAAACTGATTCAATGGGAGCCAAAAAAATAAGTAAGAGCTGAATGTGGTCACGGTTGAGATATTTGAATAGATTGATGCTGTGGATATCGCTTAAAAACTAAACTAGATGTTATTATACGTCAAAGGATTCTAAAAATAAAAAGGAATGGTAAACAAAGCTTTGAGCATTATTTGTACGGGCTTAAATTTAAAAGAATGAAAGCATACCGTCCAATGACAAAGAAAGACTGGAGCGTGTGAAATTTTTATAAGTTTGCTAGAAAAGTAATGGCTTAGCACAGTCAATAAAGTATGGGGTGTATTTAGGAAGACCTTATGCAGATGAGATAACCAATTCAAAATTATTTTTCAAATATAATTCTGCAAAGAACTTTGTTTATTACTGTGTCAGTTGTGACAATTATTATAAAAATTAAATATTGTCATCTCAAAAGAAATGTGCCTTAAGCCAAACACCGCCCCCCCCCCCCGATAATATTAATGCCACAATTACTCCTAGCTTGCTACACTAACAAAGTCAATTATAGAATGTTGCATTGTATTCTTTTCAACTAAAATATTCAATTTTACATAGAAAAAAAAAAAATGAACCCTGTCTCTAAAGAAGGAATAGTCTCTTTTTGAAAAAAAGTTTTTAATTTAAAAAAAAAAACAACTTACAGTCGGTTGTAAGATCTGTCAAAGTCATCATTGCTATTCTATTTTAAAATCTAGACCTTTTATATTAGGAGAAAAAAAAATGATTACTAACATTTTCCTTTTTATTTAAGTAAACAGGACAATTTTTCTTTTTAAATATTCTTTTTATGCCTTATTCTTTTATTTAGTTCATCTTAATCAATCAGAGTACTAAGTGCCTAAACTTTAATGCTCCCATGGAGTGAAATTTAAGATTTCAATCACTATAGATACATAAAATACACTCCTGACTTGCCAATCGTGGATGCACACATATTGAGATTTTTTTTTATGCTTTTATTTTTTTTTTAAATCTACGATATTTTTTTAAGGTCAATCATGACATATTTAAAAAGTTGAAAGCAAAATAGTTCAGATGCATCATTAACTGTAGAATGATGTAAAGACAACCCAGAGGTCATAGCCTACAGGATGTGGAAAATAGTTACACAGGAAAATCTAAATTTATCAAAATTATTAAGTCATCACTGTAAAATACAATCACTGAAACTTTTGTATATTTAAAAACTGTGCATAATTTTTAATTCAAAAACAATAATGAGATAGTGAAAAAATTAACGTTATCATCACTAACTCTTTTTAACTTGTAAAATTGTCTATTGGAAGAAAAACAAATTATATTCAGATCCATTTTAAAATGAATAAGTCACTGGCTTTTAGCAAATACATGTATATATATTTATATTCCCCAATAATTAAAAAAAAAATCTTTATACTTATACATATAAAAGAGAAAGATCAGAGGAAAATTTACACCGTAATATACAACCAAAAGAGTAACTTTTAGAAAAATCTAGGAAGAAATTAAAACAGGAATTCATATATTTTCTTAAACTGTCACAGCCTATAAGCATGAGAATTAAAAAAAAATGTTTAATATGAAATAAGTCCGATGTAAACAAAACAAGTGAAGCAAACTTAGAAAAAAAAAATTGTTTACAATCAGCTATTCTCAGTCATTTGAAATAGAATGATAAAACCATTTCTTTTCACCATTTAATTTTCAGACAAATTATTATTCCAAAAAAGATGAGGGGTGTCTTGTTGGCAATATTTTTTTTTTTAAAACAACAGTTATTGGTTTTAAAAAGCTGTTTAAAGCTAATTTAATCTATTCATTACAAGTAGACTTTTTTTTTTCCTCACATTCTTTTCTACTGCATTCTAACTGGCAAAACGTTGATTGAAAACATGAATAAATAAAATACAATTTAATTCATGGAGACATAATAATTTTTTTCAAATCCCTTTCTATTTTTCATCACAGCTAATAAAGAAATTAGCTCTAAAAAAAATTATTTTTAAAGGAGGTGGGTCCACAGGCTAGAGTCTAGCTCAAAACTTAAATAAAATAACACAATTATGTGCTACACAGATTTATTCAGTGAACATGACACATCTCACAAGTTGTACAGCAGCATTAGGTGTTGATTACAAAGGTTATGATGAATGCTTTTATCACAGTCAAAGAAGTGTTGAAGAATTCACTTTTTTTTTAAGCTTTGATTTAAAAAAATGATTTACTGAGGGGAATACTGTCTGCACCTCCATGTGGCGTACCATCATTGTGATTTTCTTGAAGACATCTTTCTTTGGCGGCTCCTAAAAAAAAAATGAGAAAGAAGAACAAAAAATTAACACCGATTTAGGGCTTGAACACAACATTTGCAAATTAAAAAAAAACACACACAACCCAAACAAAAATCAATCTTGATGAAAAAAAATAAAAATGGAAAGAAGAGATATAATTATTCAAAGAAAATATGAAAAAATTCAGTTTACCGTGCTTCGTTCCTTGAGCAAGTGTACTCAAACCACAGAACATGTGGTATTAAAGTGGAATCTCTCAGCATAAAGAACTCTCCTATAAGGCTTAAATAATAATTTTAAAAAAAATCTTAGTTTAAAAGCAGCGAAAATAAAATTAACAATCAAATTTATTTGAATGTGAAGAACAAAAAAAAAAGCGTGTAATATTTAAGAAAGTAGAATTAACAATTACCTGCTAGCTAATAATGGGAAAAGTGGTGTCAGTAAAATGTGCACATTAATGAACCAAAGTGTGCCTAGAACAATCCCCAGAAAGGATCCAACTAGAACTTGACTCATTGTATGGTAACCTAAATAAATTCTGTTGGTTTTCAGAAAGAGTAAAAAAAAAATAATTTTTTATTTGATTTCTTTAAATATGCTTTAACTATGATGTTAAACTTGTATAGAGTAAACGTAAAACATGTTACTGGAATGTTGTTTCAATACTGATTTAAAGTTTCAATAAAACTGAAAAGCGGAGCTAAAAATAATCATTAAGGTAGCAATAAAAAAAGTTCTTATCTACTGCAAGAATAAAAACATTATTTTGTCTTTAATACAAAATGGTTAAGTGTTGATCATTCTATGAGGAGTCCACAGTCACAAAATACTACAATGGAGAAAAGTGAATTTTTAACATGATGTAATGCTATGTATTTCATAGTTTCACATTTAAAAACTTCTTCGAGCATGGTCCAATATCAGTTCATTTTTATTTATTGTGAAGAAAACTAGGAAAAGGTTCTAACTTAGGGAGAAGAAACTAGATTTTTCTCATTTTACGACAATGTCAGTTCATCCCATGAACTCATAAATAAAATACTGCCTAAAAGTAATCAAGGGTTTAATAAAAAAAATAATATCCTAGACCTTAGGCAACTGACAGTAAAAACCTTTAACAAAAATAACATTAGATTCTTTACACTGAAATTCTACATGCCTAAAAATCATTTGAACAATTTTAATTACGAATTGAAGCTGCCACGTTTATTTAAAATTTTTAAAGAAGTGGTTCAGAGGACAGTATAAACGTTGGTTTAAATGTAACCATAGAATTCTTCTCTAGAGGATATTGTAAAAGTAAAGTTCCCTTAGCCTTATAGGACATCAGAGCAGATAAAGTGTAGAATTCATATTAACTCTCAACCATTGTTCATTTTCAGCCATTCTTTTAAGCTGATTGCAGGGTGTTTTGTAAAACTTGGCATTTTTCATTATGTTATAAGCTACCTAGTGATGTTATACATCATTGAATTCAGAAATGAATAAGCTATTTAATGATATAAAACTTTTGATATAATACAAATTTTTAATTTTGTAAAATTATAGTGTAAATGATTTTTTTATTATTTTTTTAACTAAAAATACAAATACATCACAAACAGTAAGAATAAAAAAAAAAGTATGAAGAATTTAAACAAAATCTTTATTATTTACATAAACATTATTCATTTATACAACACATAAACAAATTTGGACTTAAAATTTTGACAATTTTTTTTTTATTCCACTATAACTGATACTATAGAAAATGGAAAAAATAAAAAAAAAATAAGGACTGATGCCTCTAGTGTGAAAAAAAGACATATAATTCTCACACAATAAGTACAATGTTAGAAATTGATCATTAAAATTTCTATATTATTATTATAAGTGACAGGAAACACATTTAAATGAATTGATAATTACTTTAAATGTTATTTATGATAAAGTAAAAGACAATTTCTGTCATCTTGAAAACATAAGAAAGTATCACATGCAGAACATTTAGTTTTTGTTTTTCTTTCAAGTTTATAAAGTGAATAACATAATTAACAGTTTTTTCTTTCCTTTGAAGGAACCATTACAGGTAAAATAGAATGATTAGTTTTTATTTTATATGCTGTCGCTGTCGGAACCTCATCTAAGTCATCAATCTTTCCTGTCTAATTAACTCTATTGTGTAATCTAACTGACTATATCTTGCTGGTCTATTTAATTCAATAATATCTGGATTTTGTTTCCTCCAGTCTTGAAAAAGAATATAACTATTTACCCTAGCAATATCAACAAAATGAAAAAATAAAGTTTTCCACCATTTATTTGTTTTTCTAAGCATATTATATTTATTTAAAAGTTGATCACTTTTGTCTACCCCTTCCATATTAATATTATAATCCTTGACTAAAAGTGGTTGTCTTACTTCTAATTTTTCAGAAGTCCCATTTTTTTTTATTTCTTCTCATGAGTGAATTAAAAGAATTAGCTTTATGCATTGTAGAAACCAAAGATACTGTTTTGTTATCCCTCCACTGCATTGTTAAAGTTTCCTCTTTCCTAACCCATCTCATATCACCCCTCTTTGAAGTCTTTTCCCATTGTTTTACATTTTTTTAATTCAGTAGGAAATCCTTTTCTAGTAGTCAAAATGGTACCACTAAAACAAAACTAGTATAAAAATTTTCGAAAAACAAACGATAGCCTTGATTAACAATGGAAGATATTAAATTCATTACAACCCCATAAGCTAATCCAAATGGTGATAAAGTTTCAGGCTTACCCAAATAAACATCAAAATCATATGTATATCCAGTAACAGAATCCGCGAGCACCCATAATTTCATCCCCCACTTAGTTGGTTTATCTCTAATATACTGACGAAATGAATATCTTCCTTTGTTTCTAACCATTCGTTCATCAATTGAAATATTAGGTCCAGGCTGGTATAATTTCATGCATTTTCTTCTAATGAAATCAAACAAAAACCTAACTTATGTCAATTTATCCTCTGCCTTTTCGGTGTATCGGTTTGAAACTTTCAAAAAACTAAGTATTTGTTCAAAACGTGGCCTGGTCATAAAGGCTCTTGCCCATAGTCCATTGAATAAACTTTTTTTGTTCCAGTAAGACTGAACATTTGGAGCTTGTATCATCCCCATGTACATTAACAGTCCAATAAAGCTCATAAATTCTTCTTCACCTACATCTGTCCAGTTTTTGTACATGGCTGGTTTAGTTGGTCCAATAAATGCAGCATTCTGATTAGTCGTGTTGCATAGCTCTCTGACCAAAGTTGAAGTAAAAAACAGAGAAAAAATGGACAGAGGAGTCAGATACTTTTTTCTGTCTTGTCTTGTAAATGACTCTGGAAAATGAGCTCCAGGAGTTCTCTCAGGTTTGAAGGGTGGCAAAGCATAAGGAGGTCCAGAATCTTGGTCATCATAACTGAAGATAAAAAGATATAGTAACATTAGAAACATTTTTTTTAAAATGAAACAATGATATTTTGTTAAAAATTTATTCAACAAAATATTCAGTAATAAATTAGCCATCTTAAATTGTTGAATTATTTCTTTTGTTTTGTTCAAATGTGAAAAAAAAAGATACGTTACCAATGTAAACAAAAGAAAGTTACATTTACTATGGCCCTAAACAAATATGAATTATAAATGAATGTGTGGAGAATGTACCTTTGATTATATAAATAGTTAAACTAACATAATTTTTGTAAATGTTTTGATACCTATAAATATCTACTAATGAATATACAATTAACAAAATAAAAAAAAATTGAAAAAAATTGCCATGTGCGTTTCGGCTTTGCCACTAAGTCTAATGTTTACCTTCCATTGTTGACTTGTTTAGTGGAAAATCGATGTATATTTTCAGTTTCACTGACTTCTTCTTCTTCCTCTTCAAGCCAAACTTCATCCTCACTTGAAATATAGTCATTTTCATCGTCGGAAGATGAATACATATCCATAATTCTTTAAAAAATTGAGACGCTAATAAAAACAGGACTGTCGTAAAAGTGACAAAATGGCGACCATCATCCCGGAAGTTTGTGACGTAAACACGAGACTTTTAATTAATATTTTTTTTATTTAAAATGTAAAAAATGTGTAAAATGTTGTATTTTTTGCTAAAATATTCATTTTTTTATAACAAAACATAAATTAAATTGATCAAAAGTAAAAATATAAAGAATTATAACATAAAAAAATTGTCGATCACCGGTGATCGAAAAGTCAATGCTACGATGGTTGAGAGTTAAGGGATTGTGTGGTTAGCACAATGCCCAGCGGCCTTTACTTCCTTTTTGAAGATTATTGATTTCAATTTAACGACTTCAGCCTTCATTACTTTTGTTTCAATCTATTTTGTTATTACTGATTTAGCCTGTGGTGCAGGCTGCCCGGCTAGCGTACAAATGAATACTAACCAAGAAACTTGTCATAAAATAAAAAGAAAATTCAACACCACACCTGGCAAAAAATATCTTACAAGTAAAGCTAAGAGCTTTAAACCAGAAAATATGATTTTATGCAATACAGCCTCCAGACACTCAGTGAGCTATTAAGGGCTATTATCCCATTAAGAAACAATCAGATTTAAAATTTCGGAGAATAAAAAAACCTACCTGCTCCAAGAGACAATGATTGCACATAAAACACCCACACCAGCACAAACATATTTCCACATATCATCTATAAGTGAATGATTTTTGTACAACCTGAAATGTGAATGAATAAAAAAAAAGAATCTTAGCGAAGTCTGAAGTGAGCAATTTCTGCATGTAAATTTACTATTCCAAACAATTGAGCAATAGAGTTTAAGAAAGAATTGTGTGCATTATCCCTGTAATTTTCTAAAACTTAGCCATCTTAATAATGATAATAATTAATAATTACACAAGCAAACATTTAAGTTTGCTAAATACCAATACCTATTACCAGGGCTCGATTTACTGCCGTGGATATCCCCGGCACTGAGACCTGTCACCCCTGGCTCTGCTTTAGCTAATATATCCCAGCCGGGGATGAAATCATAGACATTTATCCCGGCTCTGCAAAATTTTTTTTTCACTGGTTTTTTCTTAAATCGAGCACTGCCTATTACACATATGAAGTTAATGTAAAGAAAAAAAAAACATTAACTGGATTTAAAAAATCGTGAGTGAAAATTTTAAAACTTGACTTTTAAAAAGTACCCCTTACCTTAACAAAAGAAATAAAGCAAAATAAGATGAAAAGAACCACATGAATTGTGTATGACTAGATGGCATGCCATATTCTGTATATAAATTCTGGCGGCCTACATTGAAGAAACAAGTTATCGGTTATACTGAAATATGATGGTTTTTAATCAAGTTATTTATCTTATAGAGTAGAATAATTCTAAACAATTCAAACTTAATTTAACGCTTGAATTTCAATTGGAGATGTATTCATTATGTCTGTAATATATAAAGATATTTTACCTCTTACTGGCCTAGGTTCTTGAAAAATATGCTTTATGATAATATTGATAACTTCATTGATAAGTAAACCTGCAAAAAATGCTGCCTAAAAAAAGAAATTAATAAAACCAACAATTACAAAATAATTCAAAATTTAATTAAACTAAATTTATCAAACAAAAGGACAAAACTAACTATTTAACTATAATGTACTCAACAAAGAATGGCGTACGGCCAACAATGTATTAGGTCATAAGACTAGCTTAACACATTGAAAATAAAGACCACTGTGAATATACACTAACATACAACCTTACGTCGCTTTTAAAAAATACAGATAAACTTACCGTGTGTAAATCTCTACGTAGAAGTATCATAGTTATGAAGCTGACAATCAGAATAAATGGCAGCAGGCTGAACCATGCTAAAACAAATCCCAGCAAATCGCCTGTTGAAAAGATGTATAATTTTTTTTAAATAAATGATCTAATGTAAACGTTAACAAATATTTCTTAAGGGCTTTTTTTTCATATAAAATAATGCTGTCTTAGAAGAGCAGTTTTTTTTTTTTAATAAAGAATCCATCTCATACTTTTATATGATTTATTATATCTCATAATTTTCTTATTACAATTTTTTTTTAATATAAAATAAATGATATAAAGAAACGTTAATATAAAAGTATTCCTTACATGTGTGTAAAGCAAAATATTACAAGTGGATCAATTTAAGTATAAGAATAATAAGAAGGACATGGTGGCAATGAGGTGGAGAGCTCCACTGCTAAACCAGAAGGTAACAAGCCCTGGACCTGAACTATTCTTGGATCCCATTGATGTCCCCAAGTCCACCCAGCTTACAAATAAGTAAGCTTATATTTGTTGAGGATAGTAAAGGCGGTTGGATGCTGTACTAGCCACACAATCCCCTAGTGGTCACAGAATAGCCATGGCTACAGAAACATCAACTCTATAAAGTCTATTTGAAATAGACTATTATTTCATATTTAATTTTTTCTTGACACATTAGGCTCATGCCATTTAGGGAATGGGTTTTGATAAGGTTCGTGACACAATAAAAGGACATCAACGACAGAGTTTTATTCCATGAATATGTATGTATATCGCCAATATTGGATAATAACTGAATAAATGAGATTCTAAGCACAGGCACAGGTGTTTACAAAATCAAAACTTCGTGTCGGTAAACCAGTTTAATTCATATTCAGCTTAAGTTTCTAAAAAATAATTTTCGTTTGATTTGTGCATTTCAAATGTAATTATGTTATACCTTTGGGATACTCAACATGAGTTAAGGACACTGCCTTCCAGTCAGCAGGGTCAAACAATTCTGAATTTCCAATCACCTGTGTATCTGCCTCCGCCATTTTCTATTGCTGCCGACCATAGACACGCATGCGTCAGACCTTATTTAAAGTGTCTGCTGTTCTGTAACTCCGAAATTGACGCCTATGTGTTATTCGGGGTCGAGTGCCGTTATTTTACCACAACCACGCAAAGGGGGTAGGTGGGAGCCACTGGCGGCGGAGCAGGGGGGGGGGGCAGGGGGCAGTGCCCCCCCCCCCCTTGAATTTCCGGTCTGCCCCCCTAAAATTTTAACTTTTTTAACTCTGTAATTCATTTAGTTTATATGTATCATTTTCATAATTCATTTGATTTATTTCTTAAATGTAATATTTGAAAGAAATTATAATTAATTTACATTTTACAGTAATCACACTATTGAGAGTTGTTGTGGCATATTTTAAAACTAGTTGCAAGTATCCGGCTTGGCCCGGGTTTAAAATAAGGTTTTCTGTTTATTTAAGAAGGTAATTTGACGTTTAATTAAGATTTAAAAAAAGACGCGAAAAAAAGGGTTTATTTGCATGCAATAAAAGGGTACATTTATCTTAAAGCCATGTGATACACAACATATTTGGCAGTTCCTCTCTCTCTCTCTCTCTCTCTCTCTCTCTCTCTCTCTCTCTCTCTCTCTCTCTCTCTCTCTCTCTCTCTCTCTCTCTCCCTCTCTCTCTGTCTCTCTCTCTTTCTCTCTCTCTCTCCCTCCTTCTCTTTCCCTCCCTCCCTCCCTCCCTCCCTCCCCCTCTCTCTCTCTCTCTCTTAAGCATGACTGTAGCAAAAGATGACAATTCTTATGGATGAAGGAATGGAACGTAATAATGTAGTAAGTAATGTGATATTTGGTTCCCCGTACCGATCATATTTATAGTAAGTTAGCTATGTGGGAGAGAAGCTCGTAAAACCTGAAATCGGGGTAAAAGTTTGCCAATTTTCATGTCTTTGATATCCAAAATAATTAATTACAATTAAAGTACCCATTGAGATGGAACAAAACCTGTTTAAGAACCTTCCCCGTGTAATTGTGTGTATGTGTACCAAATTTCACGTTATTTGGTTGTCTGGATCTTGAGTTTTAAGGGAACAGACAGACAGGCAGCAAATGCGTCTTATAAGTATAGAGAAGTATTGCCATCTACCGAATGGCGGCAAATGTAATTTTTAAAGAAAATACAATTACTTATTATATTTTCATAAATTACTTTTTGTTTATTGAGTTTCCGGTTTCAGTTTTATGTTCATCATTATTCATGATAATTATCAGTAATTTTCTGATCTAATTTCACTATTAAATGTGTAAACAAACTGACATTACGAATCAGTTGACGACAGAAGTGCTCAATGTTCATTTTTATTTTTTTTAATATATTATTTTTTAATAATATCGATCAAATACTTGCTACAGAATTACTATATTCTATTATTGAATTTAAAGAGTACAATTTATCTTTCGGTCATATTTTGTCTCCCCCCCCCCTTGAATTTTGGCTTGCCCCCCCCCCTTAAAATATTTCGTTCCGCCGCCGGTGGTGGGAGCAGTGCTCTATTTAAGAAAAAAATCAGTGCCGGGGATGAACAAAAATGTTTGCAGAGCCGGCTGTGATATATTAGCTAAAGCAGAGCCGGGGATGACAGGTCTCAGTGCCGGGTATATCCCCGGCGGTAAATCGAGCCCTGGGTGGGAGCATAGTTTGAGGGGGGTAAGGGTGAACTTGTAGGGGCCTTGAGTGGTTGCCCTCAAAGACCATGACTAGATTTAACATGAAACATCAGATTTAATACAGACGGGGGGGGGGGGAGACCCAGCAATGTATCTTAAATTCCATGCATCTCAAGAGACCGATAAATATGAGATTAGGGGCACTAACACAGAATGTATTATATTTTGCGGACACCATAGAGCTATTTTCCTTGTGAATGTGTTGATAGCTTAATATATTGGCTAAGCTCAGATTTGCCCTGTGAACCATCGCATGTGCCCATACTAGCACGGTCCCCCACTTCCGCTCTGGGACAAGTCGTTGCCATCGTAAAATACACGATTAGATCACAATGGCAGTGGACAAGTCCGCACCTCAGAGGCGTACCTAGGGTGGTGGGGGGGGAAGGGGGGTTCCATATTCAAAACGTTCCCCCGGGCCCCACATTGATGGGGGCTCCCAGAACATTTTTTTACATTAAATATTAAGTGCATTACCTCATATCATATCATGGTGTCAAATGTCAAAAAGCATGGGGCCCCCAAAGAGGCCAAGCCCCCCAAATCCTTAGGTTCGGCACCGCCGCACCTGCATGCCGGATAGGCTTGAGCTCTGAAATATTTTCCCCGAGAGATTTTGTTTGTTGTCTGGCCAGTACAAAAAATAAACACGTGTGCTTGACCCCCCGCGCTGAGCCCCTCAAATAACACATGCAATATGCCCCTAAAGGCCACCTCTTACACAAAAACAGGGGCTCGTGTTTATTGAACACAGTTAGGCCTATGTATGTTTTATTCCTTGAATAGATTTTCGAAGGAGGGGGGGGGGCACCAGAGAAGCACTGCAGTTAATACGGCTCAATATATCACGTGTAAACTCAACTGAGGTACTGTAAACAGGCGTATAGAGAGGTCAGAATTTGCGTTACAACTTTTTCCAGCTCAAAATAAATTAATTAACTATAATGGAAATATTTTATTATTCTTTTTGAATAGCTTTACGAGTCAATGCAATGTAATCATATATGGCATGCCGATGTCACCAGAAACATTAACAATCAATCATGATTAATGCAAGTAGACCTTTTTATAATGCATGCGAAACATCTTCAACTCTTGGGCGAGTTCAAATTTTTAACCTTTTACAGTTGAAAAGGCAGACTGAATAAGTTTTTAGTTTAATACGCCTTCACAAATCACAAAGCCAACAAGAACTAGAATGGCAATTAAAAATCTTGGTCAAAGTTGAATGAGGACCGCCTGAGGGCTTCCACTTACCAATATTGCGCCAAAATTTACCGAGTTTCTTCCCTTGTTTGACCCGTTTTCAACTAAATTTAGAGATAAAGTGAACTCTACCAATAAAAACATACGGTCTTGGCGCGAGCTCTTGTGATGGCATATTGCAAGTAAAATTGTGATTCGCCAGTTATGTGTTTTGGTAGAATACAAGGCGTTCATTGGTTGATTTGGATAATACGACCCACTTTCAATCCTTCTTGCTGTTACTGTTGGCGTCTTTTCACCATTACAGCAAAGACAGAATACGTTAAATACGGTACTTATTTTATGAATATTTTTCATTTTATTCACTTTTTTCTTCATTTACGCTATTTGTTCAGGATTTTTATTATAGTCATTAAGACATATGTGATTAGCACCTGCCAATTTTTTTCGTAGTTACGAATACGATAGCATAGTCAGATAATTTCATTATTTACCCACTTGCCGCTTAAAAAAATTGGTCGGCCATCTTTCAACGCGGCAATCTCTTAAAAATTTGTGTTTCAATATTTGGCGAGTATATATCTAATTTGACTGATGATGTCTCATTATGTATGCTATTGAAAAAGTGTACGCTTTATAAAATATTTGTGGACACGGTTTATAATTATTCGAGGGACGTGGCTGTAAACTGTTGAAACTCTTTTGACCCCTTTCCAACCATTTTGTTTGTAAACAGGCAATATCTCAGTACTCTTGGGCCTCTGTCTGGTTTGTTTTAATTTTACTAGTAATATTCGGTGCTAAATATATCGAATCATCACTTACTGTAGACACTATTATTTAAAAGCTGTGACATACTCATGCTAATTACTAATAGTAATGACTAATCGATCTTAATATTGCATTATACGTTTTTGTTTAGAGAGAGGGTGGTAGGCCTTGATTGACTAAAATCAAGGCTTAATTAGTTTAATAATTATTTATTAATAGCATTTGGCTGCCATCGTAATGTTTTTGTAAAATAAATTACATAGCACAATAAATGATTATAAAACTATTCTATTTCAAATTATAATTGTAGCTTGATTTGGCCTTAATACATTAGACAAAGGGCTTACCCTGCCATAGTCTGTAGTCATAGGATTGGTATGCCATGTATTTTCTATAATTTAAAAGTTATACTAGGATATTTTTTCTTGTTGCTATGGCTATTTTATTGGTTTATAGAGAAGAGCATATTAAGCTTTTTAAAAAGTTTGTTATCGTGTTAACATTTCATATTCATGCATCTGCTCTTTCAAGCCCAATGTGGCCTACAACTCATTCAAGTTAGCCGACCCCTGGTCTAGTGTGACTATTTCCTACCTACTCAGCATCTAACCCTAAAGTCAAATCATAAGCTTCTTTTTTTTTCCTCGTCCTTATTTACATTTAACTAGGCCTAATCTAATTATCCTTATATTGCCTATAGCAATCATTGTGGCCATAAGAAGTTGAGTTAATCTATTTCACTCCTAGTGTTAATTACTTTCCCAAACAAAATATCGGCTTACCCATTAAGCTGGGTGGACTTTGGGACATAGGTCATACTCATAGAGTCATGGTGCTTTACTAAGGAACTTAAGATTAGCAGCTTAGCAAGCTACCACACTGTCACCGCATCCCTATGAATGCGTGAGTAGTGCACATTTAGTGCTTTTGTTGATGCTTTAAGGCTATACTAAGGGCTTTTTTTTTTTAATTTTTGCATTTTATTATTGTTGCAGGTAAATAATCCCGTCTGTTTTATCATATTTAAAGCTCACAATGGCAGCAACTAAAGGTCGAGGAAAGAAAGCTGGAGCTGCTGGTGGTGATTCAGAAGCTGTAGCTAAAGGTGAATTTTTTTTCTCCCTTTCAACTTTTTAGTTTGCTTCTTGGTATATATTAAAATATTCAAAGCTTTTGCATATTTATATGTATGACACCGGAATTGTGTTTGTAAAAATACTAACCCTTAATTACTGACATGCTTTATTTTAGTGTAGGCTATGAATAATATATTCTACAACTTTCCTTAAGATTTAAGGTACAACTAGTAAGTCGGAAGCAATTGTGTATTTTAATAAATTCTTATCCAATTCCACTATCAGCTATTTACGGTACTTTTCATGTCTAAATATCTGAATTCGGCTCCTCTGTTTATTTTTAGCTAAGAAACATGAGTGTAGCAAAAGGGGGGAAATTTCACTGTTTATTTACCATTACTGGGACTTAGTGTTATAAAATGAATCAGTCTCACTTATTACATTGGCACTTATTAGATTTTAAAAAAAAATTGGTGCCAAAATGATTTTTGCTGTTTACTGAGCAATCTATTAATAGATCTGTGAAATTTTAAAACCATTTAGTGGTTTGAAATGAAATCATAGAAAAGTCTGCATTTGAAAAGTACTTTTAATAACAATTTATTTTAATTGTATAAAATCTGGTCATTTTTTAATATTTAGTATTTCTATTCAATTATTCATGTTGGGTCAAGTGGCAGTAGTGTGACATTTAATACTTTGGGGGGGGGGGGACTAATTTGCACTATAAAAAAATTGTTATTGACCTTATCTATCCTACTACAACAAACACTTTATTTGAAATTAACTACAAAAAAATTAGAGCATGGTTTTATTTTGAATGGTGACATATTATTAGGTAAATTTTAATTTTTGGTCTCTGTTGCTGTAATTTTGATAACTCAAATAATACAAATCTCTTTACTTAGTGGGAGGTAACTGCAGCATTGATTTTCCTCCAATGATTGGTCTTGACTCTTGAAGTATATTAAATAACTCTCAAATACTGGGGCTAAATTTATACTTTTATTTTTTTTTCTTTTAGCACCAGCCAAAAAGACACCCAAGAAGCCAGCAGAAAAGAAAACCAAGAAAGCAGGTAACAGCTCTTTAAATTTATATCAGCAAGCTGTATTTTTTGTACTGTTAAAAAAACTTATCAATATTGATATTGTTTATGTGCATTGTTCCACTGAGCTCATTTTATAACTGGAGTACTCAAAAACCCAAAACCGCAAAGGAAAAAGATCAGCTACCTTTTTATGTGGCAGCATTTTTTGCCCTTGTCTAATTCCCACTCAGCTTCAAATTTATACATTAGTTTATACATCTTGATAAAATATGGGCTAATTTTATATTTTGATTAACAAAATGAACATAATCTACTTCAGTAAGAAAGTAATTTTGTCGCAGCTAAATGAAATTGGACATTATTGTAGTTTTATAACATGTGACCAGATTTTTAATACATCGAAAATAGTTACATTCGCTAATTTTGATGACATTTTTGTGTGGGTAGTCTAAAGATATCTTAGATGTGAAAATGTCAATTTGCAAGTGAAAATTTGTGAAGATGTGGCTCACTCCAGTTATATTTAGCTGCGTGGCATTGCTCCACCAAGAATAATTGTAAAAAAATTTTTCTCTTCTCAGCTGGTGTCAAAAAAGCCAAGTCCAAGGCTAAAACAAAGAAAGCTGCCACTCCCAAGAAATAAAGACGGTATATTTAGTTGGTCTTAAAAATTTTTTCATTGTGCATTTCATAGTGTTTGATATTAACGCATATTAAAATATTGAAAGTCTCAAGTCAGCCATATTGAAAACACAAATGGGATAAATCATTCTAAACTAAATTAAAAGATTTAAAAAAAAAAAGGTAATAATTACATCGGATGATGATCTTTTAAGTACTGAAAAACTTATGGCATGATTATAACAATTTGACAGTTGTATAGGATTTTGAAGGAAATTTTGTTGGTATTAATTATTTTATTATTATATTTTTTTTTTGGCATTTTTCTTGTTATATTGTATAGTTGTTTTAATGAAGGAAGTTGTGTGTAGTATAGATGTTTACACATTATTATGTACACATTTTAAAACATTTTGTTTGCTTATGTTTTAGTTTCCCCCAAGATAAATGGAATTTCATCTAATCTGTTTTTAAAGAAAGCCTTGATTTGATATGAACTTTTTTTATTGCTGGGGCCAATTTCGCACTATGTTAAGAATCAATAATAAATAAATAAAAAAAAAACTTTTTTTAAAACATTTCTCTTGGACACAACAAAAAAATTTTCAGTATATGCCTCTGTTAGAAATGTTTGGCTTAAGTTTAAATTGACCTTAAGTACAGATTAGCATGTCATAAATTTATTTACATACTTATACATAAAAGTATATTTATATTTGATCTTTTTATCACTGTTGAATTTTTTTTTTTTTATCTTCAAATAATTTCACTCATTTTTAGTTTTTTGTTTTTCCAGTCACCTTGGTGATATTTTTCTTTATTTTTCCTTTTTGATTCTTCTATCAATTAAAGGTGTTGACACCATTTTCAAAACTTGTTGTTTAAATGCATTCAGTTTTTTTAAATATCACCACATTTTGCTGTCCATATATCAGCTCTTGAAATTAATTTTTATTTAAAAAAAAAAAATTAGTATTTTATTTTAAAAGGCAGCAAGTTGGTAGCAATAGAACCTTCATTGCTATGGTTGGTTTGCTCAATTGGAATGGGTTAGTTTTGCAAGATAATTTATGAAATATTTGACATGATGGATAAAAAAAAATGAAATCACGTCTTTTAATGGTTCATTATTTTATTTTTTTTTTTTAACATGTCAGTTAAATGAAGGCCTATTTGTTTCCTTTTGATTTGAGGCATTACTACAAAATAAATATTGTATCAAAAAAGTTCTTTTATTTTTTACATAAAGGGTGAATGAGTTAGTAGCCAGTTTAAATTAAGAAATTAGTAGTATTTATTTTAGGAATGTAGGTATTTAAATTAATGCCGGTTAGTAAAACGGCAAGCAATCTATTTCTGTTTAAAAATTACTAGATTCAAAGTTCATGTTACAAAGGAATTCATTCAAGGCTGAGAAGTATTTTAACTGTTTAGACTGATGGTCTCCATAATGGGTTGATACATACCTGGAAATGGCACCAAATTTTTGACATGACTTTTAACATTTTATTGGGTGGTGCTTATGTAGTGAACCAAATCTGCATGCTGTGTTTGTGGGTTCAACTCTTGGAGTGTGCAGATGTCAACCTGTATCCATTGCACTATAGGCTATGTCAGATATGAAAGAAGTTAACTATAAAGACCATTCCATTTATGATTTTTAGTAAAAGGGATAACCACATTATCCGTTCTGGTGCATTTTATTTACTCGTAGAATAAAACATTTTTTTTTCCCTGTCAAAATTTACAAAGCAATAAGCAGCTTTGGAACTAAAACCTTCAGTTGTTTGCTAATAGAAATATAACCTTTTTAATATGACCAGCACTTCTGATAGAGCAGTGGTAGGCAAACTTATCAGCCAAATAGAACATTACAACAATTTTAAAAAAAATTGTGGGAGCCAAATCTGCTTGTTTAGTAAACTTTTATTACACTAAATAAGTAGTACACTAAATAAAACTAAATGCCGCACTTAAAGAGCTCCGGAGCCGCACTTTGCCGACCACAGATAGAGCAATTCTTATTTGAGGCAAGGACTAAATACATCTAAAAAGGGCAACCAGTAAGCACTAAAACATTAAAGTGACCAGGCTTTGCATTATTTTACATTTAAGGGGCAATCTGCAGATTGTTTCTAGAAAAAGCTACCAGTAAAGGTAGTCAAGTGTAAATTTTAACACTATTATTAAGTCTCCAAACAATTATCTGATGCTCACTGGGTAGCTACATGAAGGGCACATCTCAGATCATTTCTGTCATTTACAGGTTGCATAGCCGCTGAGAGCATTGCTTAACTCTCAGCTGTGTTTAATGGGTTTGGTTAAGTATCAAGATTTAAGTCTTTTTTTTTTAAAAAACAGCAATAAAATGTAAATAAAGCAAATCCTATCTTTGTAGCAAATTGGTAACCAAGATTTAGAATGAGATGCTGGCCAAGTATTTGACAACTGTTTTGATAGCACTGGGTGCTGTACAACATTGACTGACGTGACATTTTTGTCAATACAGTGATCAAAAATGAGTTTGGCTGTGGTTATTCTCTATACCATACTTTAAATTGAGCTTGGCTGAAGTTTAACTGAATACCATACTTTGAGTAACTGGGTGTTGCTTAATAAGTTTGAAATAAAGACAATAGGTGAAAATCAAGTTCATTTTTATTTGAAATATTCATGTGTTTTTTTCTCTAAGTTAGGCAGTTTTCTTTGTGCCTGTCAAAATTCCTTTTAAATTATGCTGTGTTCCAAGGTAGAGTATACAAACTATTTGCACTCAGAGCCAGTGGCGCAACCGGGGGGGGGGCTTGAGCCCCGCCCCCCCAGACCAAATCATCAATACATATTATACTATATAAAGTTACTAAAAAGACTGTCAAACTGTCTTTTTTCTATATGTGAGCCCCCCCCCCCCCCCCAGCATTTTTTGATGGTTGCGCCACTGCTCAGAGCACATCAAGTGGCAGATACAGTGTTCTTTTCAATAAAATTTACCACCCTGATACTTAAGAATAATTGTTGAATAATAGGCCATGAGTTGAATAAATATTATTTCGTTCTTGGAATTAATGTCTTGCAAGCGTTTTGTGAGATTATTTGGTAATAACTAGTTTGTTAACATATCGAGGATTAATGACACCCTTGTTCTGAATACCTAAATTCAGGGCCGTAGCGTGCGGGGGGGGGGCGCCCCCCCCCCTGCGTTTTGTCTGGCCACCTCTACTTATTTTCTCTACTCATCAAAATGTAATACCTGGCCCCTGCTGTAGAATTTTCTCGCTACGGGGCTGCCTAAATTGTTCGTTTCACGAGAACTTTATTCGACGTTTTAAGGTGAGCGATATTAGCAACCGTAATGCCGCTAAGGCGACTTTAAACTAACTTATGTGTTATTTTTTTACTGGCAACAAATTCGAAATTTAATACAATATACTAATTTTCAATTTCCATTAATTTGAGAATGTTTCAGTGATAAATTTATTCAAAAGAATTTTGTTAGCCTGAAATCACAGTCCTAATAATATCAATCGGGCACTGTATGGTTCAAGCAGTCAAACCAAGGGGAGTTATTGCTCCAATACCTTTTGCACTGGGTGTGTCTCAGGCCCGTAGCGTGCGGGGGGGGCCAGGGTGGCCCCTGCGTTTTATCTCCCCCCCCCTCTGCTTATTTGTTCTACTAAGTAAAATGAATTACCTGCCCCCCCCCCCCCCCCCCCTGCTATTGCCTGGCCCATGCTGTAGAATTTTCACGCTACGGGGCTGATGTGTCTGTATACAATATATGTGCTTCTAAATATTTAATAAATCTCCTGCACACACTCGGAATGTCAATTTCATATGACGAGGTGAGACGTTTTAAACAGTCGGTCATGATGTGTAAAACTTTGACCAGCCAAATTTATTTCCTGATTACTTCACACAGTATGCCGCTGATAACTTAGACCATGACGTATGCACACTGGATGGTTCAAGAACAATACATGCAATGGGCATCATGTCCAACAGCAACGAAGGAATACAAACAAAAGTCTCAGCAAAATCTACAATACCAAGGGTTAAATTAATGAAATCATCAGAAGTTGCTAAAGTAAATAAAATTCCAGTGTATCCTTGTTTATTACCGGATAATTCAATGACAGTCATTTCTTTTAATTCATCTTTCCATGAGGTATCATGCATAGTGCCATCAACTGTCAAACTGGATTTCCTCTGGCATATGGGTTGGTTTTTGTACATCAGCAATGAGATCAGGCCTAGCTGGGCTGGTTTTAATTCGCATGTTATTTGCGGCGTTCCTGCTGTAACATCTGAAATACGCCTACCAATCATTGATTTCAATCCAAACTCAGCTTCCTGTATAAATTCTACCCTTGTATATATCATAAAAGAAAGCGAAAGACTCAACATTCCCACACCAACTGTTACATTTGATCAACCCCTTTGGCTGAAAGCAGTTGCTATAGCAAAAGTTCATAATCTGAACATAGTGTGTCGGTTGGGTGCATTTCATCTACAAATGAGTTTCTTAGGAAGTCTTGGAACTCTAATGGAGGGGTCTGGAATTAGTGAGGTTATGGAGTGCATTTATGGACCTAATACTGTCAAAACATTCTATCTGGTAAGGCTTTTGCACGTGTCCATTCTCTGGTCGAATCAGCACTGGCGATCATTTTGCTTGAGGCAATGATGTCAGAAGGTAAATATGACTTGGAGGCAGATGAGCTCAAAGAGTTGTATCAAAGGATTTTGACAAATGGCTGTGATGAAAACACTACGTTTCCAGACAGTTAACTTCAAGTTGAAAATGGTTTCATTAAACTGAAGAACAAGTTCACAAGTAAGTCCCGTACAGCTAACCTTTGGCTTCTGTATATGTATTACATTGCCATATTAAAGCTTCTGCTGCAGGCAGAACGAATGGGCAACTATCAGCTACATCTTGTCAGTATCAGGAGAATGGTGCATCTCTTCGCAGCATCTCGTCACAACAATTATGCCAAGTGGGCTTGATGGACTTACCTAACTCACATCCAGATCTACACAAGCAGCTCATGTCAGGATCACATGTTGCATGGCGTAGTAGTAAACAGTGGGCCGGACTGTCAGTTGACCTTACCATAGAGCAGGCAATGATGCGGGCCATTAAAGGTAAGGGAGGAATAACTCATAGGAGAGGAGTGACTGAGAGTGTACGCACCACATGGACTCCCACAATTCATAGGACTGCAGCTGTAAGGACTTCTTTAGAGCAGTTTGCTGATATTGACTACTGCCATGATGCAGTTCAGCATCCGGAAGTGGGGCAGTCCAGGATCAATAGAGATAATGACGATCTCACAAAAGTTCTCGAATTCTTGAAGTCACATAATCCATTAGATACTTCTGACACAAGACTCCACAGCAAAACATCAGGTATTGCAGCATCTGAATCTGATAATATAAACTGCGACAATGCTGAAGAAGTTGGCGCTGATATTGTTCAGAACATGAGCGGCAAGAACTTCAAGGATGTTGTCCTTAAAAGAAAATCTCAAATAAGAACTATTTCACCTATGAGCTGTCAACACTTCCTACTTCTCTGTTCAAAGATAACTACATGCGGAAAGTTGATAAATCACAGCTCGGTAAAGAAATCTGCAAGGGTGTAGAACCATCATTGAAACCAAGCAGTTCGATTCATGTTGAAGACGGCGGTTACTTACTCCGTGTTGTTCACTGGCTGGAAGGTGGAACATGTCTTGATGTTGTTAAGCAATGTGTTGCTTATGTTGACTTGCACTATGGAAAGTCATCTGTTATTGTTTTTGATGGATACTGCAATGGGCCAAGTCAGGCCCGTAGCCAGGATTATTGGATTGGGGGGGGGGGGCGAAGAAATTTTGTTCGGGGGGGGGGGGTGCCGAAGAAATGATCCTAGGGCACAGGGGCGGATCTAGACAACTTTGACCCGGGGGGGGGGGGCAAAACTGTTTTCATTGTTGAAAATTGGTCTTAGAACAAAAAATATTTCGATAATATAATGATGTCTTTAATACCTAAACTTGCGATAACGGGGGGGGGGCATGCCCCCCGGCCCCTCCCCCTAAATCCGACCCTGGTGGGGTAGAAGAAATGTTCGGGGGGGGGGGGGCGAAGATGGAGGCGCGAAGCGCCGAAAGCTTGCGAATGGAGAGGAGGGGTTTGAGGAGGGGATCTCAGTGAGTCCCCTCCCCAAGAAATTTTTTGCAGTTCCATATCTGGAATGGTGCATTTTAGTACCGATTGTTTAGCTATTAATTAGAAATATATAATTTTAACTACGTTTCAATAATGCATGGCATGTTACAGTTTTGTAACAAATAATTTAAATAGTAAAGAGTTTTAATGATAAAATTTATTGAGGCTGAGCATTTTCTGATTCCTGTTATAAATATATTAACCATTTGTTCTGCTACACAATATTTCTTACATAATAGATACCTGATTTATATTATACTGTTGGTTTAATGTACAACCCGGGAAGAACGACAAAGATGCACGAATAGCTTAGCTATTTGTGTGATATTTCTTATAAAATATTGAAAACAAAGAACAGATCTATCAACAACAAATTGACCAGTCGCAATTATTCAATTTTAAATAAAATTAATTCTGCTAAAAAGTAAATTTGAAAATTAAGTAACATCACTCAGAAATCACGGAGTTTGTAATTTATTATTTTATTATACATATGTATAAAAATGAAGTCAGAAGTCAATGTTATTTTATTAACTTATTTAAGTTGCTAGTTGTCCTCAGAAGATATCAATATATAAAACTATTACAATGTTGCGACAGAAATTTTGGGCCCCTGGGCAGGGGTGACACGGGCCTCCGTGCTGATATTAATATTTTAAAAAGTTGATTGGCCAGCTCAGTCCAGGCCCCTAAAACTCGCCGGGCCCCTGGGCATTTGCCCCCCCTCCTGCCTCCCCCCACTCGTCGGCACTGGTTGCGAACTTATATAATTATACGTTTCAAATTTGCAAACGTCGTGGTTTAGCATTGAATTCACCTAAAAATGCTTCAGCATTCAGATTGCCTGTTAAATCTTTTTCAAATGCAAGCAGGAAAAGATTGCTTAGACGCTTTTGTAACATTGATCTGCGATATGGGGTGAGCATCCGTGTCAGGGTTGACAAACTGTTCTCACACACGGCTGTTGAAGCCCCAAATGCCAATGCTGCCCAAAATACCCAGAAGTGAACTTCAATAAGATTCAATCTTTTATGCCCAAAAATTAGATAAGCTACATAAGTAAGTAAAATAGCCTGAATGATTGTCAAAATATTAACTTTTAAGTTTTTATTATTATTGATTTATTGAACAAAATGATTGATGTTTTATAGCCGTTATTATTACAATTTTGTCAAAAAGCTCAAATCATGCACGGGGGGGGGGGGCTCAGGTCGTGAACGGGGGGGGGGGAGGGGGCTTAGCCCCCCTCTGTCTACGGGCCTGGGCCAAGTACCAAAGACCATGAGCACCTTTGAAGGTTACACAGACATTGTTGTCGATTGTCAGAAAATGGCATACAAGGACCATGTATTTTATGTATTACTTTTATGAAGCTAATGCTTCGTCAATACGGTTACAACGTAGGTCTACTAATGGAAGCAGGTCATATTGGTTACACTTCATTTGACCTTTCATTTTAAATACTTATATAACATAATCTGAAGCACGTTTGCTGACAGTTTGCTGACTTATATAACATAATCTGAAGCACGTTTGCTGACAGTTTGATGTGGATTACTTCAGATTTACCAAGGTTATTGACACAGAAACGTGAATAGTGGAAAGTTACGTGTAAAACGTGCAATTTTTGCAATGCTGTAGAAAAATTGGCATGAGTGTCATTGATACCAGTTAATCTTCATATATATATATATATATATATATATATATGTTTCAGATTCTACATCAAAACCATTTTAAAGAATTTCTTCTGTGTACATTGGATCAACTCCTGGCCTATAAGTGAATGCACAATTGTTGCTGAGAACATGACGAATTTTTGAATGTTGTATGCAAAATTAAACACTAACAAAATGTATAGCTTTCAAGTAGAGGAAAGAACATACAAATGGGATTAATGGAGACAGGGTTAAAAAAAAGAGACACACCACAAATCTTGCTAGTTCAATTACTTTTTCTCCCAGTCTTGCTAATCCCAATTAACAAAAAAAAAACTATAAAATTAATTTTAATTTTTTTTATTGCTCACCAACATGCAAAGAGAATAACAGGAAAGAAAAAAAATAATCACAAGTACCATAATATTTCAAATATGCATATTGTATTAAGGCGTAAACAAGTTTAGTTTTTAAGTTCAATATCTTTTTCAAATCAAATCTTCAAACGCCACCCTCTGAACAAAAAAAAAAAAGGGATTACAATGTGAAGTGAAATGAGGAAGTCAGTAAGAATTATGTAACCAAGTTACTACATTTGTGTAGTAATATTAAGTTCACTGTACATGTATAAATGCACAGCCTGCATTACGATGCTCGGAATACTTAGTGCCCATCAAAGTGATTGATGTGAACGGCTTAGACAAAATGACGACAACCTCAGTTTCTATACAAAATGACGACAACCTCAGTTTCTATAACAAACATCTGTATAAGTGGTTCTCTAGCTGATTTGAAGTGGGCTGCCAAAAAATGTAATAATTGCTTAAAAGGATATACATAATTTATGTTGTCTTTTATTAATGTTCTCCTTTTTCTTTACAGACGGGTTGAGAAAACTAAACAGGTTTTTAAGTGGGTCTCT
This sequence comes from Bulinus truncatus, assembly GCA_021962125.1. NCBI lineage: Eukaryota > Metazoa > Mollusca > Gastropoda > Planorbidae > Bulinus > Bulinus truncatus. Next base: position 1,267,158 of record JAGDYQ010000170.1, on the reverse strand, counting down.
AATTTTGAGAACCACTGCTGTATATTGACAACCTCACTCCCCACACCTGACATATAAATAACACTTAAGATATAACCTAAACATTTACAAAAAGCATTCGTTTTCAAACTCTCCTCCAGTCGTCCAGACTTTGGCATGAAGAGTCTTACAATAATTTTGTCAATGGGCAGAAAAAGTTTTTATTTTTTTTAATTAACTGCCAATTATTTAAACAATTAAAAGTTACAAAAAAAAAAAAAACTTGTGTACAATTGTGGGGAAGAAGTTTCATTCACTATTAACAAACAAAACTGAAGTAATTTTTCAGATAGAAGCTTACGGCATGCCATCAATTTTAAAATAATGCTTATCCTAACTACTTCACAATCCATTCTAAAATTTAGTATACAAGTAATGCTCAAGTTTCTGACTAAATATTCAAACATCTAGTAAACTAATGTTGATTACAAAGGCATGCATAGCAGATGTAAAAAAAAAATAAATAAATTTCTTTTTTGTGGTATTGACAAGAGCTAGGATATTAACTTATAAATGCAGCTGTCATTATTAGATTACTTTGTGTTAAAAAAAATGACCCCATGTTAATCTTAAAGATTAACATCTGTGATGGAAAACACAAATTTCTTTTTAGTTCAATGAACCACATCAGGAGTGTTTGAGATGTACATTAATTTTGTGAACAGCATTACATTGAAATACATTGAGTAATTTAGAAGCAGAGTAATTTATATCTGGTTAAACAAAGAGGAGGTCAAATGAGAGAATAGTCAGTAATGTATTTAGTACATCCATTTCGTTTAATCCAGTTATACCGAGGGGGTCATGGAAAAAAGACAATACATTTAGTCCAGTATTAAGTGTCCTTATCATGCAGTTTAAGTGAATGGGCAGCTCAGCAGTCTACCTTACTTAACGTGAGTGAACCAGGGGTCAGGGCATACAGCCCATCAGGTCTCTGCTCAGTCTTGTATGTTTTCAGAACCAGCCCAGAGGGAGATTCACCTGTGACCAGATCAAAAGAGTAGTAGTGCATTGGGCAGGTCACCTGATAACTACCTCCAATATCTTCAATGTCCCCTTGATCCAAAGGCCCACTGTAGTGCGGACAAGAAGCATCAGTCAAGTAAAATTTGCCAGACTCCACATAAAACAAAGCCAGGTCTGGCCCGCTCTCCATGTAGATTTTCCTGCAAGATTTCAACTTTAATTCATCAATGGCACCCACAAAGTGCCAGGTTAGCAGTTCGGGATTGTCGCCATCATTTTCTGCCATGTTCTCTGGTTACCTGTTATAACAAAGTTAAAGACTGGTCCAAGATGTTGACTTTTGTTTTAAAACTTTTATCAAAAGAACCTGAACACCAAAAAATTTTCAGGCATTTAGATCGAGTCCATATCTTTCGTATAAATCTTTAGTTTGTAAACCTTCTATTTCAGCTGAGGATTAAAAGATAAAATCAAAGTTAGAAAAACACTCAAAGTGTGTAATGATCAAATTAATTAACATACATGGACTCATCTCAGTCATAACATATGAAAAAAATGATAATTTAAAAGCCAACCATCAAAACCCTCTCTCCATGGATTTCTAAAATACGTTAACATTAAAAGAAAATTGGAGAAATAAGTTGCTGTGCAGAGCAATAAAAATGTAACTTTATTGTATGAAAAGTACTAAAAAAATAAATTTGGTGACCTTTACTTGTAAATAACGAGTGATCAAAGGTAAAAGTTCAACCCAAAATCATAATTTCAAATGCCATAAAATTTTTTTTATTTTAAGCTACGCTTAAAAAAATAAACGGGAAATATGAGGAAAAATCAATTTCAAACATAGTCCAAACTTAATAGCCTATTCTTATTATTATTATATATATATATAAATTAATAACTACCTATCCTTCCCATAAGCATCTGTCCAATGTCTTTAATCTCGTTGTACTCATGCAACTTGTCAATGTGCTCTTGAAGTTCACTTTCTTTGTAACCACTGGGGGGGAGAGTAAGAACGGTTTATTTGAATGTGTAAGACACATTGACTGAAATTATTACACAGCATTGTTGGTAAATTTCCACAATAAAACTAAGTAAACACGCCACTGCTTTCAAGGGGGGGGGGGGGGTTGAATGGCTAACACAATGACCCAGACGCCTTTGCTCCCCCAACTAATGTTAGGTAACCATTCCAGCTAGGTAGATTTATGGACATCAGATGCTAATAAAAAAAAACCTTGAGTTCCACTAAATAAATTGTAAGCGTCATTCTTTAAGAATACTTATACAAATAATTATACTGAGAAAGCTACTTCTACAAATATTTAAATACATGTACAACAATAATCTCATAATGTCCATGTACAAATGAGAAGTTTTCTCATGATCCAAAGTTAAACCTATATTCAGACAGTATTGTAGCTCTGATCTTACATAGCCGGGCCGTGTTATATGACAACGACTAAAGTCAAGAGTAAAGGGCATAGTTGAGAATCAGCATTTTGTAGCATACACCATAAAATCATTTTCTATCAGCCACCTTCTCTTGCAGAAAAAAAAAATAACCAATTGAATCAAAACAATGTTTAGTGGAGTGGGACGGATGGACGAATGGTGTAGATACTCGACTGTCGGCCTGAGAGTCCTGGGTTCAATCTTCAGTGGGAACCATGGGAATTTTTATAGGTGAAATTTGATTCAAAGTTGTCCCACAAGTCCACCAAGCTTTAAATGGTACCTGACTTAAGTTGAGGAAGTAAAGGCGACGGGGCGTTGTGCTAACCACACAATCCTTTTATATGTCAAGGTTATAGAAACAGATCAATTCTACACTGCATCTGCCCCGATGTCTAGTTAGGGAACTTTACTTTTTTTTCATGTTTTGTATGATGTTTTGGTCAGAAGTCAGCTCTTACACAATGTTTTACCAAGTGATTTTTTTTATCTTAATTTTGCCTGCACTAAATGTGAGTTTTAAAATCTGGTAATAGAAGATTTTAATTTTGCCTGCACTAAATGTGAGTTTTAAAATCCATCACCCACCGTCTGTGAATTTGGGGACATGTCCATGGTGCCATAAAGCAGGTGAGTTTTTATTATTGCTCCAAATAGTTTAGGTCATTTCAAACTTAAAATGTTATACCCAAACAAATAAACTCAATGTAATTATTTACAATTACTATTTCTTTCTTCAACTGGAAAAATAATTTTATTTCATTAAACTAAAACTAGAGCAAACTACTCCTCTAAAGTAATTACCATTATCAAAATAGCTGCCTACATGGAATGAAAAAAATAAATTCATTTCTAACTTTGTTTAAGTTAATATTTTTACACTGTAAATAATTGTATGGAGAATTGAAGAAAATTTACATTCAACAGCTAGTAACTAATAAAAGTTTTTATTACGCTGAGGTGAGTTCCTGAATTTCAGATTCTTTGTTCTGTAATGTTTTCTTAAGGGCTTCAATTTGCTCCTGAAGCTGAGATTCCGAACAAGCCCCGGCTTCTGTTTCCTACGAAAAAAAAAAAACAGATTTACAAAAATGTATATTATTGAATTAATATGTTAACTTATGTTACTAGTGTTATAAAATAGATATTTATGTTATGACCAATGTTAGACACTGGCCAAAGTTGAAAAGACAACCAGTATAAAAACAACTACATATATCAACTGAGTCTGTTCAAATTAAATAAAAATTGACTGGACAGCCATATCTTCAAAGAGAATATAGATGTTGTTGACTACAGCGCAAGACTATTACTTACTGATCTGTTTAATGGGGATTTAAACTGCCTGGTCACGGAAGATTTCAAAGTGGACTGCTTGGGAGTACTCTGTCTGAGGCTGTGGATGATTCTATGTTTTTATTACTTTTAATTTCATGGTTTAAACGTTTAATTTTTTTTTTTTGTTTTCTATATCAATAGTAATCATATTTTTTTTAGTTGGCATAAAGAGAATGTATCAAAAATACAAAATTGAACTCATTTTAAGCCACTTTTAATACATGTATATTTGTCTTACATTTAAAAAAAAAATATTTTGCTTCTGAGACTTCTTCAGGATTTCTTGTGTGCTGGCGATTTATAATTCATTCAGATTGCTTTCTGACCCTTTGAAATTGGCTAAAAAATTTAATTCAGCTGCTACTTCAATGAGGACACCCTCATAAAGCTTTGGAAATGACTGTGGGGGACCCAGGTATAAAACAACAGCAATAACTTAAAATTATCCGTCTAATATTTGCAGGAAATAATGATCTATTAAGTTGAAAAGTTTTTAAAATTATGCATCAGCCTGTTTAATACAGTTTAAATTAACAATTCCAAGTTTTTAATATTATGTATTAGCCTGTTTAAATACAGTTTAAATTAACAATTCCAAGTTTTTAATATTATATATCAGCCTGTTTAAATTAACAATTCCAAGTTTTTAATATTATATATCAGCCTGTTTAAATACAGTTTAAATTAACAATTCCAAGTTTTTAATACCATGTATCAGCCTGTTTAAATACAGTTTAAATTAATGATTCCAAGTTTTTAATATTATGTATCAGCCTGTTTAAATACAGTTTAAATTAACAATTCCAAGTTTTTAATAATATGTACCAGCCTGTTTAAATACAGTTTAAATTAACAATTCCAAGTTTTTAATAATATGTATTAGCCTGTTTAAATACAGTTTAAACTAACAATTCCAAGTTTTTAATAATATGTACCAGCCTGTTTCAATACAGTTTAAATTAACAATTCCAAGTTTTTAATAATATGTATCAGCCTGTTTAAATACAGTTTAAATTAACAATTCCAAGTTTTTAATACATGTGAAAAACAGAACAAAAAAGATGTAAATTAAGTAAGTAAATTTGAGAACATGATATACGAAACATTTATCTTGTTCTTGCACAAAGTCTGTGTACCCCTTTCTTTTGGAGCATTTACACAAGAACATGCAGGTGTTCCAACAAGTAGCAACAAACTGTTTTCACGATCAAAAGAGCTATTGGTAATCACTTTAGGGGTTTATGTGCAGTGTTTTACTATGAAAATCTATCAAATATGTCATGGATGACTGTTGTGCATTTTGGGAAGGCCTTGCTGACAAAGAGGAGCTTTTGAAATTGTCCAAAAGATAGGGGTAATATAGACTTTGTGCTTGCCATGTACAAAATAAAATGCTGAATTATATGACCACATCAGTTAGGTGGATATTTTCAACTTTATCAGTCACGTTATTAAAATACATTTAACAGCTATTATACTGGTATTTACAAAGTAAAATAAAATATACTTAAACTTTATATCTTACAAAATACATCCCAGTGAAAAAAAAAATCTAAATGTCATTATTAAGAGTGTTTTTATTACATGGTGGACATTTTAATGTGATTTTTTTAATGAATATTTCAGAAATTTTGTCAATTTTTATATACATGAATAAAAATCTTCTTGTTAACTGTTTCTACTGGTTTCATGATGACATACGACCATTATCCTTGCTTGACAGTAGAAACTATTAGGGCATACATTTTTATGAGAGTGTTTGCAATAAAAGGCATATAGAAATAGTGGCCAAACATGGATCTTTGTTGAGTTCTATGCTGCGCTAGTGAGCCAATTCTTTTCTTCTATTTTTTTTTTATATTTTTTGTTCACTAAATCTTTAAAATCTACTAATTCACTTTTGAGTATTTTATAATATGAAAAAATACCAGAATGCTAATCTCAATAATCTCATGCATGGGCCAACCAAGGCAAAAATCAACCAAAGATAAACATTTTTTTTTAAAACTGCTGTATAAATATATTAAAATATTTCTAAGCTGTGGCCTTTGAGTGACTCACTGGTCCTCAGATGCACATTTTAAAATGAATCAGCTATCAAGTGCATGAAACAGTTTTTTTTTATTGCCATTTTTTGTAATATCTAAATGAACTGATGATTAGGTTTGAAAGATATAAGGTTAAGATCTAATGAAAGGAATCTGGAAAGAAGAGATCTCTTAACTTTATTTTTAGCTGTGTTCTTCAAAGATTGCATTAAAAAAAAAAACACGAAGAAAGCCATTATTAAGCTATGGACAATTCAATTTTGAAGTCCCTCATTTACATAGGTCAGTAGATGGAAATAAATATTCCGGTAAATGATTGCTAAATAAAAGTTCTTCCTGCTTCATCAAAAATTATTGTGTACAAGGAAACAATAAACTAGTATTTGAAAGTTGTTGATATCAATTTTTTCTTCATGAAAGTAAAAATAAAATATTTGCTTTAATAAAACTAGTTACTATAAAACCTTAACCATCATACGCCTTTCTTATTATCTTTTGCAAATTTCGCAATGAGTTTTTGTCTGTTGTAGCAACTATATCCACTGATTTACCTAACGACTAAGTCAATAATATTATGATAAATGGAACAAAATTGAAGACAAAAGCAAATTAAAATAATGTTTAGTTAATCTATATTGCTATTAAAAAAAAGGTTTTGGAGGGTGCAGGACGGCTTTGTAAATTGAATTCCATGAATGATGAATTTGACCAGCCTAGTGTGCAACCTATTCACTTGTGCTTCATATTAAAAAGTAAAGCAAGTAAGTTCCGTAGGGGGCCATTAATTCATAAGATATGTTTCTGTTGCCTTGGCCAAAAAAGGGGTAGTATGGCTAGCACAATGCTCAAATGATTCACATATTTATTAATATTTATGCAAGATATGGGTTAGGCTAGTGGCTTAAAAGCTTCTAATAATTATTTCATTAATACATAAATAATATAATCATGATTGTCTTTTGAATACAAAAATAAACTGTCTATAATACACTATACCAGAGGTTCTTAAACTTATGTTCTCCGCGAACCCCCACTTGAAAAAAATTTTTTTGACGGACCCCATCCCAACTTTAGGTACTGTAACACTATATTTTTTGTATATAATGTTATGTATGTGATGGATACTGTTGTAGACACCAATTTAACGTTGGAAATTGCCAACGTTATGGTACTATCGTTGTTCCACCAAATGCAATACTTCTTGTTCTTCACTGCTGCTTCAATGTGATGTTATGGTTTGAACGTTATGTAGTTTGTTGATATTAGGTTTATGTAGTGGCCGATATTCTCTCTGGTTTTACTTCAAAGATGGTAGCGTTCAGTCTCTTGGCACTCACACAAAAACACACCATGAATAAAGCCAAGTTCCACGATTCAATAACATTTATTTAAATAATAATAAAACACATATAAATGCACTCAAGTGCCGAAATATTCACAAACATGCTTTAGCAGAATAAACGTTGACTGTGTACTGTTAAACTTCAACTTATCTCTGAATGTATACTGTCTTCTCGTATGAGTAAGAGTACGTATATTTAATAACTTGATTTCTCTATGAACACCTGTATACTGTCTTATCGTATAAGAGTATGTATACTTAATAACTTGTCAATATATGTATACTGTCTTGCGGTAAGAGTACGTATATCTAACATGTATACTGTCTTACGGGCAAGAGTACGTATATCTAGTATGTATACTGTCTTGCGGTAGGAGTACGTATATCCAATATGTATACTGTCCTACAGGCAAGAGTACGTATATCTAATCTGGTGTCCTGATGTCTCTATCTCTATAGTCGTTCTGTCGATCGGTAGGTCTCGACGTCTATCGTCAGTCTGAATGTATCTCGTCGGTCTCTCGAAATTTTCGCTACATCTCTTTTTATGTGATGGTTAATTATCACGTGCCCCAAACGCCCAGAACTTCTGATTGGCTCCCTAACAACCTTTCTAACTCATTTACATATTAATGAATCTTATTCCAGCCTAGGGATTGGTGCGGCTAAAAACTCACTATGGGCTAGTATTTCTTTGTCTCCCTAATTACGTCTTATCACGTACATCCGGTGTCATCGATGCTCATTGACAGATTTATACCACCCAAAACAAAGATAACACGCTGGAATTCTAATTATCAAAATCTCTGCCTGTGTCTTTGGCCCATGAACTTTCAATGTTGACCACCCAACTAAACCAGTGGTTCTAAAATTGTATGAATCTATCTAAAGCTATTGTTACAGGTACTTTATATATGTATATATTTTACGATGAATTTTTTTTTTCAAATGGCTTTGCGGACCTCCAGTAAAGGCTTAGCGGACCCCCAGGGGTCCACGGACCACAGTTTAAGAACCTCTGCACTATACAATGGACTATAGTGCACTAGACGTAAATCACAGATGTCAAGATTTAGATACATAAATATAAGCATTTGAGCAAATAATATAATAAAATAAAGTCTTGTAGCTTGGAAGAAAACGTCAACATATCTATATTGCGACACGACATTTCATTAATAATCCGATCCTCATCCTTTATCGTGAAGTTTATGCTCCCCACTCTCCATGACCCTGTTATAAACTCATATTTCGGATCATGTCGGATGCATCTTTCAAACTATGTAATGTTTGATAAGTTAACGAAAATAGAGAAAAAGTTTTGACAATGGTGAAACTTACTTTTTATGCATTTATAACGGAAAAAAATCGTTATTCAGTTATTTTATTACAAAGACGAGATACAAACAAATACATAGACATTTTGGTATTAGGAACTAATTGCAGCAGAGGAAGAAAAAATTGATCAATTTCGCTTTCAAGATTGAAGAGTTCCTAATAATACCACAGTAGATGATGCCAGAAAGAAAGAAAAAAACTCCCTTTGTAAAATAGTCTTCGCAATATCGCATTTTAAAAGACCACACTATCTATTTGTTTAGAAGAGTGTCTATACTTAACTTTCAAGTTCAGACGGGCTAAATAATTAGTACTTTACAAAACTATAGAGACGGCCTTTTCCTTACTATTAATAGTATAGTTTGTAGAGGACTGTAGCGTATAGCGTATCATCTTTTTTTTTTTTAATTTGATGAAATTAAAACTTAATAATTTTAATAAAGATGGTATATCAAATTATCGTTAAAATAGCTACGTTTCTTTAATTCAATTTTTGTAAATATTATTTACTTTCTATTGCACTTATTTTAATTTTTCCTGTTATTTTACTGTCAGCGAAATATTACATTAATCGTTATTATTGATGCCTCGAATTAGGGGCTGTCCATTAATGACGTCAACAAAATAGGGGGGGAGGGGGATCAGAACATTTTTGACAATTGTTGACAAGGGGGAGGGGTCAAGAAAAGTTGACGTCAACAATTTTACTTTTTTTTAATTTAATATAATTACTTAATAAATTGGAAAATTAAGCAGGTTTGTAGTCCTGTGTTACACACTCGCTTAACATTCAGTATTTTAATAAAACTTAACTATATTCCTACTAATTTTGCCATATAAACATTTTGGAAGCCACCTTTTTGGGTGGGGGGGGGGAAATCAAATGTTGACAATTTTATAGGGGGGGTCTCTGGAAGTTTGACAAGTTGTTGACAAGGGGGAGGGGGGAGGTAAAAATCGCCAAAAATTGGTTGACATAAATAATGGACAGCCCCTTACTCAATTAGCCTCGATATTTTGCCCCAATGCTAATGTAATTAATATGCCTATCTGGACAACATAGCAAAACAAAAGATATATGTAGATAGAAATTTTAGTGTAATCTTATTTTTGAAATGCAATGTTGTGGAGACAATTTAACATAGGATTCAAAGCAAGTGTTTGCTTTCTGGCAACTTTTACACAAACAGCGGTCGCCATAGAGATGGCCATAGGCCATAGCTGCAAATCGTCTATTTTTCTCTGACCAAAAACATATAATAAGTCCTTGCATAACCCTAAAAAAAACTATAGTTAAGATCACAGAATATAAATAATTCAGAAAGCACATCACTATTTAAAAAGTTCTCTACCAATAACCATAGACATAGGCTGGCATATGTATAGATATAAAGAAATAATGTGAAAGTGAAATTCCAAATTCATTAAAATTTAGAGCTCATTAAACCATTTCCAAAATAGAAAAGATTATCTCTCTAGCCTATTTGAAGCGAGGTAATGACAATTTTTGTGTCTGTGAAAACACAAAATAGGCACTGAGTAAGAAATGTCATAATTACTTTTTTTTTTAGGTTTCTGATGGTGTAGCACAGGGGTGAGCAACCAGTCTAAAGCAAGTTAAAAATAATCAACATGGCCACAACTTTACTCCACAATTTAATTATCATCCATGTTTCCTAAAAATCTGTCTTATTTTAAACTCCATTAAATGTATACAATCCATGTATAAACATTACCAGACGTAAAGAAATGAAAGAGTGTTTATTTAGTTTTTCTTACTAGAGTACACTGATAGAGACTTTGACAAAGTGTAGTTTGTGGTTAATGAAACCAAATGATACAATGATCACCAATTGCAGTCAATCTTACCCCTGTTTTCTAATCAATGTAAAAATTGCAATTTTCATTGCCTGTGAAATTGTTTTCTATTTTTTTTTATCATTGAGAAAAAAAGACATCTTAAAAAACATAATAGTACTATTTTATTCATAACAGTGTAAATAGTAGGTCTACCTAAGTTACTAATGACTAATTTTTAAAAAAAGAATTAACAAGACATGCATTCTAAAAGAAAGTCTTATTATTGTAAATTAATTTGTTAAATAATAAAATGCACATATTATCACCAATACAAGGTATGATTGCAGAACAATTGCTGTTGAATGATTTCGATGTGAGACTTAAAATGATTAAATAAAAACAAGTGATTGATGCTAGGGAAATCCCCCAAAATCGCAAACAATTACTCAAGTGATATTAATATCAGAATAATATGGCAGGCTGACTCAATTATTACCCTTTTTTTCATTAGTTTATGACCAAAATTCTAGTAAGAGAACTATATTTTTATGTTATTTTTAGTGGAAAGATTTTCATATGATAATAATTGTAATTAAGTCTTCCTATTTCTCTCAGGTATGACCACCAAATGGTCAACCTGGGATGTAAGGAGGAAGCTCCCTACCCCATTTCCAAAAGTATAAAACAAAGAGGTTGATAAGAGATGCAATTCATTTTTTTTCTATACCGTAAAATATACAATTTATCAAGATTAAATAATAGTAATAATACTGTCTCATTTTGGATGCTTACAGAACTCAAGGAAGAGCCAAACTCAACCACCATTGTTATATGCATAACTGTTTGGAATATGTAAAGGTAGGAAAAGTGTTTTGAGAGTACTGAATTAAAACTTAATAAGTCTGAAATTGAGCATATTATTTTTCCATGTTCAGACAATGTTAAGTAGTTTTTTTTGGTAACTATTAACTAACAAAAATTAGAAGGATCCACAAAGGAATAGTAATTATTGATTTACAGTTAAGTGTGTACAGTACTACGTAATTAAAAGAGTTGAAAGTAATACTAAATAAAAAATTTAATTGGTCAAATAACTTTCAATTTCCCATGAAAACAACCACTTTGCATAAATGATGATTTTTCTACTTATACAGAAAATTTTGTTATATATTGCTACTTATCTACTATTATAAAGACATACTTATTTATATCGTTTGACCAGATGCCATTACCACTGCAGCCTCGCCTGCCTCACAATAAACCCTGCCCGCTGTACCCTCTAATTTCACAAAGGCTGTGTGCAGCAAAAAATGTTAGCTGAGCCCAACTTTGGAAGGAAATTTTAAACATTTTTGTGCGCAGCATAATAGTATAGAAGCCAATAAAACTCTTGATGGTAAGTGAAGTACTAACCGTCTAATACTTGATGGGTGTGGAAGATGAATTTTTCCCCTTAAAAATTCATAAAGCTTTCCTCCAAAGCAGTATAATGTCGATGCAAAATTTATTTGCTCACTGCTGTATTCTTTTACTGGTTTTTTGAATAATTCTACTGGAATTCCTGTAAATGTTAATGTGAGAATTTTATACAAATATATCTCACTAAAATTCTTTTTTTTTTTAAATTGATGGTTTTTAAAAAATTTGCTCCACTTTATTTTAAGACAATTTTTTAAAATTAAACTTTGTTAAATTCTGCATCTGTTATGAGAATTTGTATCAAAATAAAATATTTTAAAAAAAAAAAGGTTGGTTCAATAATATAAAAAAAATAAAATAAATAGAACCTTTAACCAGAAAAATCACACTAGTTGTGTAGGGGAAAAAAAAGACAATGTTTATGAAACAAATGAAATTTTACCAAAAAAAAAAAAATGAGAATATTTTTTGTAACAAGTGATTAATTTGGGTTCATAGTATTTTTATCAGCTTGAAATACAAACCTTTGTATGAGCGAAGACGACTGTAAGCTTCATCGTACAATTTTTTTGTATCTTTTAATTCCTTAGTTAGGTTCAATATTTTTCTAGAGGAATGGGCTCGTTGCCTTTTAAGTTTAAGTACTTCTTTGGTTTTTGTTTGTAAGGATGTAATTGATTCTTCATATTTTTGTCTCAAAGTTGTTATGTCTGTGGCATAATTGTGATCATTTTCTATCTGTTTATGCTGCATAAAAAAAAAAAGATAATTATCAATAAAACTGTTTATGCTTATGATGAATATAAAAATTTACTTTGTGAAATTTTCCCTTACTTTTCAATGCCATTGTGATTATTATTAGGGCTAAACTGATGATTTTTAATATTATGTGACATAAAAAGAAACTATCCGTACCATCTTTTGCAAGGAAAAACACTCATAGATAACGGGCTGTACATCCTGTGGAAAAAAATGTGACTAAAAAAAGCTTTTTAACAAAAAACTTTTTCATTACATATAAAACTTTACAGATACAACTTAAGAGACAATTATTTAATTTTATTTTTAAAAAAAAGTATTATTTTAGAAGTAATACAGGTAAGTTAATTTTAAACAACTATACATAAGAAACATATCTTCAGAAAAAGTATTATGAAACAAAAATACCGTCATTTGTATGGATGAATTTATGGGCTGACACTCACTGACAATTGGCTGTATGTAAGCTTCTTGTATGTCCTGTTATTCAAAAATTGATTAATATAGAAAAATATTATTATAACTGTATATACATGTCAATGTATTTAAAAAAAAAAATGACACAAATTGCTTAATCTCAAGGCTTCTGTGTGCGTGCTGATATATATTCTGTTCGATGCTTCAGGAAAAATAAGCCTATTCACACTAACTTTATTTCAAAATTCACCTGACTTAAAAAGATGTGGATGGTTTTAGGAAAGATTGAAGGGTGTTCAAAGCCGCCATGTTCATTAATATGTTTTGAGGTCATTATGATGGGAGTCAGTAATAGTTCTCTTTTTGAAAAGGTTCAGATCACACAATTAATTGGAATTAACTAAGAAAAGTAATTGGATTTTCCCAAAAGTACTATGCACTTATTTCATTACTTTTATTCTAATTTCCATCTGAGAATTAACAAAAGATTTGCACTGTCTGCTGTAGTTGGGGATGAAAGAAAGGCACTATTAAAATAGTCTCATTAGCAGTTAAGAGGATCTGAGAGATTTCATCTCAACCTAAAGGGACTTCAGACACAAACAAGTGAATCTGATTGAAAATATCCCATAGTCAATTTGGGGTTTTGTGTTATATAAGATTAGGTTTTTAACTTGAAATCTTGGGAGTACATGTAGAAAATGGAGCAAAACAAGGAAAACCTGCATTCAAACAGCCCATTTGACAAAAAATGTTGTGTACAAGGAAATTCCTGACATCTAGGTTACTTTCTTTAATGCTGTCAGAATATGACTTTTGTCTGCATATCCGGCCTTTTCAACTAGTATTTTATAAATAATCATGAAAAATAAATAACTATAATAACCATCATCAGTAAGGGGCGACTCTCATTGACAACCGGTTGTGTCCTGTAGATTAAAACGCTAAGAAAGATTGATTATTACTGAAAAAAAAGACAACCCAACTTTCATGACATAATGAAAAAAAAATTAATACAACTATACAGAAGAATGTATGATTATTATGATTATTAAGAACAATGATTATTAATACCATTATTTGTAAGGATGAACATATGAACTCATTGACAGATGGCTGTGTGTCCTGTAGAAAAAAAAATGGTATGAAATATACATTTTTATTTAAAAAAAGAAAGAAAAAAATATTATAACTTTATAGACATAATTTATTAGACAAACACTAGAGTAAAGAGAAAACAGGATGGAGAAAAAGTCAAAAGAGTAAAAAAAAGAGGCGAGGATAACAAAAAGTTAATATATCTATACAGAAGGATGTAAATGTTAACAATTATTTTAAATACCAGCATTTGTAAGGATGGTCGAACGCAACCCTGAAGAGAGGGTAGTGCTGCTGGTCCATTGCCGTGAGCCTCTGGATGCTCAAGTTGGCTTTTCAAGTCAAACACGCTTGAATTTTTGCAATCTACATGAGACAAATTTTTTTCACACATCAATATATTTAAAAAAAAAACAACAACATAAAAGCTATATTCTTCATTTCACTCAACTTACTGTAATACATTGAGTGCGAGTATGTGTAAAGATCATTAAAGCAAGAAAAGTGATATGAAGTCATCAATGCTATTGGGGGGTAGGGTGGTTTTTTGTAGGTGTGTCTCTAGTGTTTCTAATACTGTTATAGATTGAAGGAGCTTTGTTGGTAACCTAAATTATGTCATCTAGAGGCTAAAACAAATATCTCATGAGGCCAATATAGATTTTCAAAAAACAACAAAAAAAAAAACACCAACAAAATAAACCCATCTGAAAAGAGCTGTAGCTAGCTATTGTAGCATCCTATACACATAGCTAATAGTTACTGTATCGGAAGCACTGTATTATAATATATGTGTTTGTCTGCATAATCTTTTGACAATTACTGCTCCAAAGCCTCACAGCGAAAAATTAATTCATGAAGTTAAAAGATGAAAAAAAAAATAATTCTAAGGACAAACAGGTCTTATGAGCTTTGTAAGACTTATTATCAAATTTCATCCAGCACATCAATTTTTTTTAACATTAAAAAAAAAGGCCAGGAAAGCACTTTAATTAATTAGTCAATATTCTAATGTCTTAGCCATTATTTAAAACAATGAGTGGCCACTTCAAATTTTAACCATTTAAAAAAACAAAATAAATCACATTAGAATCTTAACTATACATGCATTCCTAAAAAAACATTTTAATGAAATCTACTTATGTTTGAAATAAAAACACAATATAAAAACATACAGTTATGGAAAGCTCCATAGATGGGTCCACACGCCTTCTTTGCTCCGGGGTCCAGAATTTCTCTCGGTGTTTCTGGCTGTATGTCCTGTGGAAAAGAAAATATTATACATAAAATAATTTAAAGAAAATAAAATTTTATTCAACATTTTTTTTTATTAATAAAAATGAAAAAAAAAATTAATTAGTTTTACAGATGCATGTATTTAAAACAAAACTTTAATATAACTTTACAGTGGCATAACTGTGCTCAACATCCATTGGTTGGCTCTGTTTAAAAAAAAAAAAAGGGCATTATCAATATATTTTGTTTGGTAACATTGATGAATAGTATACAGCAACTTACTTTATGAAATATTTTCTCTATGATATTATAAAAATGGTTAACTGGAAATTTTTATTATTATGCAGAATAGCTATAAATACATGTACATGTACCATGATTTGTATGGATGAACATATGGGCTCACAATCACT
This sequence comes from Bulinus truncatus, assembly GCA_021962125.1. Classification (NCBI taxonomy): domain Eukaryota; kingdom Metazoa; phylum Mollusca; class Gastropoda; family Planorbidae; genus Bulinus; species Bulinus truncatus. The sequence continues at coordinate 1,251,502 of JAGDYQ010000170.1, read as the reverse complement.
GACAACTGGTTCCTGTGAAAAAATAAAATTGCTTATTATTTTTTAAAAATCAACATAAGTTTACAAAACATTTACTTTAAAAAAAAAACAAATAAAACTTAACAGAGGTGTGTATAATATAAAATATTGGCAATGAGTGGGTGGTTGGTTAAGTAGGATCATGTTAGATGTACCCCCAAAAGAAGTTAGTATTAGTTTCAGTGCTTTTTTGTGCCGGTAAGCCTTTTTCAATGTGGTGAAAACATTATTACTTTTCTTATATTTTAACCTTTATTATTCATTAATTTTATCATTGATTTGTTAAAATTGAATCATTTTAAAATTGCGCGCAATAAGAATTAAAATAGGTGCGAACTGGTAGTTAAAAGTTAGGCGATCCATCACGGAGTACCGGCACCTATTTTTTTTTTACAAAAAAAAAAAAAAAAAGAACTGATAACTTTAAACAACAACAAAGATGTTCAGATTGCCCTAAAGTTTTTTTATTTAATGATTGATATTATTTTACTTTAGAACCTTTTTACTTGCAGCTGTTAAAAACTTAAATCAATCAACTTACTTGATTTTTAGACAAGAGCTTAACAGGCTTTGCTGTTTTCTTTAGTCTTGTACGTATTTTCAGGCCGTCGTATTTCGACCCATTGGTATAAAAATCATTCTGCAGAAAGTGGTCGCTACAGACTCGTAAACAATTAGTCACATCCTTGGTTAATCGAAGGCAATTAATCCAACTTTGCCTATTTTTAGGGTCCAGTGGAATCCTATTCATATAAAAAAAAAAAAAGTTAAAACTGGCATACATTGTTACAGCAAGCATAGTAAAATGAAATTGATAACAGATAAGATGCCAATGTTAGTGTAACAAACCTCCCTAAAAAAATATACAGGCTCTTAAAGCTCTACCCTGGCTTTGTAATCTCTGATGCCCCACTGGCACATCAAGCTAACAGAAAATTTATATGGACAAGGTGGTCAGAAATTAGGAATGCTTAATACTTCACATTATTTACAAGATAGAAGCTTATTCCACATGTGAATTTATTTCTGAGATAGTTAAAGAAAATTTACAGTATATACCTAAATTTATTTTGAACTGTTGCTTAAAGATTCACTTTTAATGCTTAGGTGAACAAGGCATTATATACCCTATTGCTCTCACAATTTTCATCACATTGTCACTAGCAGCAAAATAAAAATTTCAAAGGCGAAAAAAAAATAGAACAAGAAAGATGATAATGCTTAAAGTACGGTCAGTGTGGACAAGCCAGTCAATTATGGAAATTACTAATGAATATAGACCCAAAAATGTATTAAAAATACAAACTGTCCAGAGACATAGACATAAGAAATACAATTCATGTATGACTATGAGTCAGTTACTATGACTCAATATGACAATATGCTCGTGTGGAGAGGCCAAACTCCCATCGGGCGCCTCCCCAGGTGGCGGATAGGGGAAAGCTCGCCAGATATGGTGAGTGCCGATGAAATACGTTTCTCGGGGCGGACCAAAGCAGGCCACTACTGCCTTGTAGTTAGTGGAGGGATCCACAAAGGCTAAGGGACCTAACCTTAAACAAAGGCAGCTACCCACAAGGCTGTGAAGGGCAACACCCTAGTGGTTGTGCACAGGGCTAACTACCCAGTCATGTAAAAAAACACTAGTTACGAAAGCCAATCAACAATTCAAAAACCGGACTGATTCAAATGGAAACCGACCTTCGCATGATCACGGACATGATTACTGGCTAGCGACTTGGAACGTGTTAAGCCTATACAGAGCAGGAGCCCTAACCCGCCTCACTGAACAGCTTAGAAAATACAAAATAAAAATAGCAGCACTCCAAGAAAGTGGGACGGATGGCCGAGTGGTGTAGATACTCGACTGTCGACCTGAGAGTCCTGGGTTCGATCCCCGGTGAGGCCCATAAAATTTTTCCAGGTAAAATTTCGTGCATAGTCGTCCCACAAGTCCACCCAGCTTTAAATGGGTACCTGACTTTAAGTTGGGGAAGTAAAGGCGGCTGAGCGTTGTGCTAACCACACAATCCCTTTATATGCCGAGGTTATAGAAACAGATGAATTCTACACTTCATCTGCCCCGATGGCCCGTTAGGGCTAAGAAGGGAACTTTACTTTACTCCAAGAAATCAGATGGAAAAATTCAGACATACTAAAAACAACAGAGTATACCATCTTTTATAGTGGAAACACCACAAATACATTAGGAACAGGTTTTGCTGTCAGGAAAAACATCCTCAATCAAATAATGGGCTTTAAACCAACCAATGAAAGATTGTGCAGCCTCAGGATTCGTGGCAAAATGTTCAATATGACCCTAATATGTGCCCATGCACCCACTGAAGATTCAGAAGGGAATACCAAAGAGGAATTCTATGATGCCCTAGAAAGGTTATATGAAGAAGCACCTAGACATGATATCAAATTAGTGTTAGGAGACTTCAACGCTAAGATTGGCAAAGAAACAGTATACAGACAGACAATTGGAAGCTACAGTCTACATGAAGAAAGCAACGATAATGGAACGCGTCTGATTGATTTTGCATCTGGCAAAGGCATGACCATTAGTAGCACTAAGTTTCCACACAAAAGAATACACAAAGAAACATGGAGGTCACCAGATGGGGTGACAAGAAATCAAATAGATCATGTGCTAATAGACAGGCGACGTGGTTCAGATATTCAAGATGTCAGAAGCTTCAGAGGAGCAGATGCCGACACAGACCACATGTTAGTCAAAATAAAGTATAGACAAAAAATAAGTATCTTTCACAACACAAAAGCAAAGATAACAAACCAATTTGACTGTGAAAAACTAATAAAAGAGCCACAAACAAAAGAAAAATATGCACAAGAAATTAAAAGCAAACTAGAAACTCTAGATATAGATAATACTGAAAATCTAAATAGCCACTGGGAAAAGATTAAACAAACCATAAAAAACACAGCGGAAAGTGTCATAGGGTACAAGCAAAAGAAGAAAAGAGCTGAATGGTATGACAATGAATGCAAAAAAGAAGTGGAAGAACGAAACAAATTGAGGATAATAATGCTACAAAAAGCAACAAGAAAGTCAACTCACGCATACACTGAGGCTAGAAGGAAGGCCACCAAAATATGTAGAAAGAAAAAACGTGAATGGGAAAAGGGAAAACTAGTTACACTAGAGGAATACTCAAAAGAAAAAGAAACAAGAAAAATGTACATGGCCATCAAAGAGGAAAGTAACGGCTTCCAAGCAAGATCTCACATGTGTCTTAACAAATCAGGCGACCTGCTTATAGAAAATGAAATGGTTCTAGAAAGGTGGGCGGAATATTTTGAAGAAATGCTGAACATTAAAACTGACAGCGAAAATGATGTACCAAACATTGCAGAGGACGATGGGGCAGAAATAGAAGAACCAACCATAGAAGAAATAAATAATATTATTAAAAAGACCAAAAACAATAAAGCACCAGGAGAAGATAACATAAATGCTGAGTTACTCAAATATGGAGGACGCACACTACACTTAGAAATACACAGGATGGTCAATAAAATATGGAAAGAAGAGATAATGCCAACAGAATGGGAAACAGCCTTAATAGTTCCGCTACACAAGAAAGGTTCGAAACTTAACTGCAACAACTACAGAGGAATCTCACTTCTCAACACTGTTTATAAAATACTAACAAAAATAATAGCCTGCAGAATAGGGAATTTCAGTGAAACAGTATTAGGTGACTATCAATGTGGTTTCAGGCCTAGCAGAGCAACCACAGACCACATCTTTTCCCTTCGAAACACTCTAGAAAAATGTTATGAGCATAATATAAACCTACATCAGCTGTACATAGATTTCAAGATGGCATATGACAGCATCAATAGAAATTATCTTTACAAAACATTGCAGGAGTTGTGTATCCCCAACAAGCTCATTAGACTAGTAAGTATGACATTAAACAACTCAAGAAGCAAAGTGAATATCCAAGGGGAAAGCTCAAGAGAATTTAAAGTAAACCAAGGACTTAGACAAGGAGACTCCCTTTCGTGCATACTTTTCAACTTAACCCTAGAAAAAGTCATAAGAAACGTACAGTTGGATAAGCGAGGAACTATAACACACTACCTCAGAAGTGAAAAAACAAAGTCTATGAAAACAGGAACAATATTTACAGAACCCATCCAATACCTTGCATATGCTGATGACATAACATTGATAGGAAAGCAAAGCAAGGATATAGCAAAAGCATACATAGAATTAGAAACAGCAGCTCAGAAAGCAGGTTTAACAGTAAACGAAACAAAGACTCAATATATGCTGTTACAAAGAAATGAAAAAGAAGGAAGAGAAAAATTTTTCAAAATCAGTGATAGAGCATTTGAAAGAGTAGAAAACTTTAAATACCTGGGATCAACCATAAGTGAGAAAAACGATATAATGATAGAGATAAAAAACAGAATAGAAGTAGGGAACAGAATATATTATACACTGCATAAAATACTGAAAAACAGACTGATCTCCAGAAAAATTAAAAAAACCATATACAAGACAATGATCCGGCCAGCAGTAACATATGGTAGCGAAACATGGACCATCAGCAAACAAGCAGAAAATATGCTAAACACTTGGGAAAGGAAAATATTTAGGAAAATATATGGGCCAGTAAAGGACAATAACGAGTGGAGAGGTAGAACCAATTCAGAGCTGTACGAACTGTATGAAGAACCAAATATAACAGCTGATATTATAATGAATAGAATAAGGTGGGTAGGGCATATAGAAAGAATGGAAAACAACAGAGGTCCAAAAACGATTTATAAGACAACACCTAATGAGAAAAGGCCTAAAGGCAGGCCAAGAAGCAGATGGTTGGAGGAAGTGGAGAAAGACCTTAAAGCCATAGGAGTGAGAGAGTGGAGGAAGAAGACCATGGATCGGGAAAAGTGGAGAAGTGTAGTATGGCAGGCCAGGGCCCTAAATGGGCTGTAGAGCCAAAGGAAGAAGAAGAATATGACAATATGAGTGACTGAGGTGCATGAGGTAAAATAAGTCTCCCAATTTATTATATGAGATAAGACATAATTATTTAGTCATAACTTAATAACTACATGTTACTAATTCATAAACTAAGTCATACTTTATTAGCCTAAAATACATTTGCCAATTTTTTCAAGATACAGCCAGTTTTAAAATAATCGAAATGAAGTGAAGAACCTACAGTATTTCATCCATTCCAAGGTATTAGCCACCTAGTATATTACATTTTACATGTGTTGATACCAAATGATTATACTAATACAGAAAGCATATCATCGTCAATTTAAATTGATGTCCAAAAGCGGACATATTTATGTAATATTCTGTTGAAATAGTATGTATTAATATTTAGGCGCTACACTATACGATAGGAAAATAACCTAAATGAGGACATAATTTTTTGTCATTAAATGTGAGGTTTTTGCTTTAAATTTTAATTCAGATCAATGTATGACAATGTGGGCATCCTAATTAAATATAGCAGAAGAGGATTTAAATACCGGTGAAAAGTTTTCAAAGGTTGGGTTTTCTCTGAATTTGAACAATCTGGTACACAACAACCAGGCATTTTAATTTAAATCTAGGGTCTGCAATGATTAAAAAAAATGTTGTTTATAAAGTTCCATTAAAATTTCAGCAGTAGTTTTTTAAGCAGCTGTTGCGTTCTACGTCATCAAAAGCATATACTTGCAAAGATTTTGTAAAAAGATATATAGGTGATAGTTAGCACCATTTTTAGCTATTCATACAGTCTCCGTTGGCTCTGCCGTTATGAGCTCGATCTGCATGGTGAGGGTCATGGGTTTAATCTCAGAGTGTCTAGTCAACAATTGATGTCCCCATGGTTAAACTCCTAAGCGCATTTGCATTTTATTTTCATTGTAAAAGATTTATTATTAAGTATACCGAAAATGCTTTAAAATATCTCAACAGAAACATTTGCATTTTTTTTTGGCAGTGGCTACGGTTCGGTCCGACCGAACCCGTATTTTTTTTACTTCGGGTACCAGCCATAGATAATATTGCTCCACACCCTAACCCTAACCCTATCTCTAACCCTATCCCTAACCCTATCTCTAACCCTAATCCTGAAAAAAAAAATTCTGAAAAAAAAAATAAATTATGTTGTTATATAGTTCAGTGCAGCGACTCGGCCGCTATGCAATAATAAGTAAGGCCGGTACCCGAAAAAAAGAAATACGCGTTCGGTCGGACCGAACCGTAGCCACTGCGTTTTTTTTTTTTTACTAATTTCAGAATAAATATCTATGTACATTGAATGCATCAAATATAATTTTACAGTACTAAAAAAAAAAATGAAATCGTTGTTGGTCACGGTTGGTAGGGGGAGTGCATTGCCAACAAGTTTCCAATCGGGCCCCGCACTTCTTAAGGCAGGCGACGTCAATATAAGCAGAATACAAATATGACTATGGGGTAGCAAATAAAAAAATAATAAAAAGAGTCCTAAAACATGGGGGTACCCAGACACTTTGCAGAACCCTACCCAACAATATTGAAATTTTCCCGTCACATTTTTTTTTATTTTTGTTGTTGTGGCTGGCGATCTGAACACTTATCATTGGCCGCTTTCGAATATATTTGTTTTTTCATATTCGACTGCATAATTGGGGGTGGGGGGTATGGAGAATGATATGCAAAAGGGTGCTACAGTTGTAAAAGTAAAGTTCCCTTAGCCCTAAAGGGCCATCGGGACAGATGAAGTGTAGAATTCATCTGTTTCTATAACCTCGTCATATGAAGAGATTGTGTGGTTAGCACAACGCCCTGCCGCCTTTACTTCCCCAAACTTAAAGTCAGGTACCCATTTAAAGCTGGGTGGACTTGTGGGACGACTTTGAAACACATTTTACCTGGAAAAATTCCCACGGTTCTCACCGAGGATCGAACCATGGACTCTCAGGCTGACAGTCGAGTATCTACACCACTCGGCCACCCATCCCACCTACAGTTGTAAGGGACCCCAGAACTCATGACTGCACTTTGGCAGGGGCAACAATATGTTGGTTTGTCCTCTGGAGCAGTGGGTCCCCCCCCCCCAACCTTTTTCTCGCCGCGGACCGGTTTATGTTTTGACAATTTCACCGCGGCCCGCTTGGAAAGTTTTAGAGCTTTGTTGGTAACCTAAATTATGTCATCTAGAAGCTAAAACAAATAAATATAGATTTTCAAAAAAAACAAAACAAAACTCATCTGAACAGAGCTGTAGCTAGCTATTGTGGCACCCTATATACAATAAAATAAAAAATAAATAATTTAATATTACTTGGGGCGGCCCAGTACAGTTCGATCAATTGATCGGTGCAGGGTCCTCACTGCCCTGGAGAACATGGTGCTCTCAAGACGACACTGTACCGTATCGATACACTTAAAAATAATAATACATAAAGCAATAGTACAAAAAAAATGACAACAACGGCAAATCGAAAACAAAACAATAATGTTTATTAGTAATCGAAGAATGTAAAATTATATGGTGAACCATGCACTGATCTGCCTGTTAGTTTTTTTTTTTTACACTGTCTCTCGTGCAATAGTTGTATCGCACTGTACAACAATCGAATCATCGTATACATCAGTCGAATCCTCCAGCACAAGAATCGAATCCTCTCACACAACAATCGATTCCTCGACCTTCAATAGCCTCAAGAACACTTGCTCTAGTGACGTCTGCTGGACGGTGTAGTACTGGAACTTGAACTGACCTCTGGCTTTTTCCAAAACTTCAAAAATGAATGACAGGGGGATATTTTCTGGTATCTGGATGTCTGTGTACGCTTCTTGCTTGGCGAAAATCTAATTAAAGACACCAGATGAAACAAAAAAATAAATACAAAAATTGCGATGGTAATAACAAAAATGAGCGAAATAAAGTAATGTTTTGGTGTAATGGAGGGCAGGGTCATAATACCCCCCCCCCCTTTCCCAGATTGCATTTTATACATTTCGCCGTTTTGACCAAAGCAGATTAAATTGAAAACATTTTGGTGACATAATTTTATATATATATTTGTTTAAAGGGTGGGGGTAATGATATGGGTGACCGCCCTAAGAATGCCAACAGGGCCGGCCTTATGCCAATTAGACCGATTGCTCCAAATCGGGCCCCTCACCTGGCTGGGGCCCCGAAATTTACATTTAATTAGTAGTCAACTTGTAATAGTTGTTAGTATAAAAAAAATTAGAAGAGGGGCCGAGCAAGCATCCGTTATGTTGGGCCGCGAAATTCGTAATGGCCGGCCCTGCATGCCAAACTTTTGCCGACCAAACCTAGTATACCCAATTTCGGCCCGGCGCTGAAGTTGGCCCCACTCTTGAGTACTATATTCCAGCCTTGCTGAGTATCTATATTAAAGCATTTAGATCGGGGCTGAAACTTAATGGTTTGAATCAGTCCCTAACCTTTTTTTTCCTGAACCGACATCGGGTCCTAGATGCCAGATGCTCCGCGTAATGCCACCTGGTCCGGAGGGGATTCAGCTGAGGGATGGGCTTAGAGGTGAAGAATTAGCGGCTAGCAGAGTCCATAAAGAAAATCATCAGATCAGCCCATGGGACGGAATATGTGTACGAAATTATATCGTCAGATGTTTACTTATGTTCACGGAAAACCAACTATCGCCGAGGCCTTGCTTTAATGTCATTTCCCCCTAACTTTAGACCGTTGTAACGTTTTTTTTTTTTTTTGGGGGGGGGGGCTCTATGCAAAGCTACATTTGGGGACCTTGGCAAATCTACAATTCGGGGCCCATACTAAAAAAACCCATCAAGGCCAAAGATTTGCCAATCCTAAACCCGTATTCATCTTTAAATAACCGATAAACCCTTTGACCCCCCTCCTCCCCACCACACAGCGATAAATTCATTTTTAGACATTTTAGGTTAAATCAAACGAAAAAATCATGAGATGTCCCCCCCCCCCCTCAGCTAAGCAGTATGGAGCCATATGCCTAATTGGCCTACATCCTCAACCTACCTGTGAGTTTCCGAGTGTGTCCAGCACGTGCCTCTCGGCCTCTGACAGAGGGACGGCTCGGCCATCGGCGTCTTTGGCGGCGTGCAGTATCACAGTGTAGCCTTTCCCGTACTTGCTCTTGAGGTGCTGCGAGCTGCCCAGACACAGGACGTTGCCGTGGACCATGATGGCGATGCGGGTACACAGGGCTTCACACTCTTCCATGCTGAATGGGGGCGGGAGTCACGTAACATGGGAGCAATGTTAAGAAGTTCAAGATTAAATAAGATAACACCACTAAAGAGTAGTGTTGTTTTAGTCCCAGGTCATATTTTAGTTTCAGTTTTTATTTCGTTTTTTCTGTAATGGATTTTAGTTTTCGTCTAGTTTTAGTCTTGCTTCTTATTTTAGTTTTAGTTTTTGTTCTCGTTGACGAAAAGTCAACATTTTCGTTAACGAAGGTTTTAGTTTTAGTTTTCGTCAACGAAAACAACACTACTAAAGAGAAACATATACAAGAAATAAATCAAATGATTGTCATTGCTTCTCAGTGACAGTGAATTACCATCAATGCCGGCTTAATTCCCCTTTGATGCCCTTAAGCTTCTAACTAATATGGATTGAAAATTTTTTCCATTAAGACTGCTTAAGTAAAGTACTAGAATATAATATCTATGTGTTATTTTTTCCTTGATGTCCAAAAGCATGTTGTTCTATTACTCTTAGGTTAGTTAGATATGATGTTAAATAAAGCTGTAAGTATCACGCACGGCCAGTGAGCGAAGAAATGCATGTACTCAGACAACAGTGTGACTATCTTAGCCGAGGTGGGGATGTGTGTGGCTTGTATTGTGAGGATCCTGAAAAATCATCTCAAGGGTTTATTTTTTTAACACAATGGCTGTGTTTACTGCCAAAGGTTTAATAAAATAGTGACTAGTTTAGTATAATATTTACTAGTTTAGTATAATAGTTGCCAATTTAGTATAATAGTGGCTAATTTAGTATAATAGTGGCTAGTTTAGTATAATATTTACTAGTTTAGTATAATAGTGGCTAATTTAGTTTAATAGTGGCTAGTTTAGCATAATGGTGGCTAGTCTAGTATAATAGTGGCTAGTTTAGTGTGACTGTAGACGCGATGTATTTCGCCGTATCACGGTATATTCCTTCACATTAATCGGATGGCGCAAAGTTTACCTGTGTGACGTCAATACCAAGGTCTTTCCGGAATTCCGTAGTAGGTGCAACACATCCCATAATTTCCGTCTGGCTATGGGATCCATGCCGGCCGTTGGCTCATCTAGCATGATAAACTTCGGGTTACCGATGATGGAAATACCGACTGACAGCTTCCGCTTGTTGCCTCCACTGTAGGGGGCCCAATAGAGTAATTAAACATGAAAAAGAAACAATGGAATGCTTTTTTCACGAATAGGCAAACTAGTCAACAAAATGTCCCCCACCCTCCATTCAAAAGGGCCACCCTTTGGTATTAATTTCTAATAAATCTAAAGCACTTTTGCCGTGGACCCCTAGATGTCTACGGAAGTCTCTTTCCACAAAGGGGTGCAACTCTAACACATGTCCCGGTGGAGGGGGCATGCTCCTTGAAGGCCCCGGTCAAGTGCAGTAATTTGCAATAAGGTGTGATCGGAGGGCCCCCCCATTAGATGCCAAGAGCCCATGATAAGCTGGCAGCAGCTTTCCTTTTTAAGAAATACCGAGACATAAGAGCATTAATGTGGGTAATAGTAGTATAGTAAGTGAAGTTACTTTAGCCACAGCTGGCCATCGGGGGCAGAGGAAGTGTAGAATACATCTCTTTCTATATCCTCGGTATGTTAATGGGATTGTGTGCTTAGCACAACCCATTTTATTAGCATAATGAAAAAATCGATGCCTGAGGTGGGTGTATTTTTTTTTTAGGCTGTCAGAGCATTGAAAATCCAAAGAGCATGCAAACAGAGATGATCTGTTGGATAGGACAATTGATCCTCTCCCGTTGCCAAAGGGTCCCATTCCCAAGCATTAATCCTGGTTAAATATGACGTTTAATGGGCCCCAACATGTTTTTTTCCCATTGGACACCTTAATACTTCTTAAAGTCTCTGACATGGGCTCCCATAGACAAAAAGGACGACTGCATGGTTGATAATACTACATGGTTGATACGACTACATGATTGATACGACTACATGATTGATACGACTACATGGTTGATACGACTACATGATTGATACGACTATATGGTTGATACGACTACATGATTGATACGACTACATGGTTGATACAACTACATGATTGATACGACTATATGGTTGATACGACTACATGGTTGATACGACTACATGGTTGATACGACTACATGATTGATACGACTACATGGTTGATACGACTACATGATTGATACGACTACATGGTTGATACGACTACTTGTTTGATACGACTACAAGGTTGATACGACTACATGGTTGATACGACTACATGGTTGATACGACTATATGGTTGATACGACTACTTGTTTGATACGACTACATGGTTGATACGACTACATGGTTGATACGACTACTTGTTTGATACGACTACATGGTTGATACGACTACATGGTTGATACGACTACATGGTTGATACGACTACATGGTTGATACGACTACAAGGTTGATACGACTACATGATTGATACGACCACATGGTTGATAGAACAACATGAATGATACAAAAGTATACTGTATAATGTTATTTTGTTGTGGCTGCCAGATTGTGAGCCTAGAATGAACGTAAGGTAGTCTGTCATGTGTGTGTGTGTGTGTTTGTATCACGTGTTTCACCTGTAATACTGCGTGATCTTGTTTTCATGCGGGGATAGGGTCACGAAATCAATGACCGTCTGAACCACGGCCCCCAGGGAGGACTGCGGCACGCCTCTGATTCGGGCGTACAAGTAAAGAGTCTCCCTGCCTGTGAGTGTATCGTGCAGGGCGTCTTGTTGGGGGCAGTAGCCCATCATGGTCTGGATCTGTTACAAAGAGACGGAGGAAAAAAGAAGGATTCAAGAATGGGTTGTGAGCTGTGACACATTTATGCGATTGTTTCAACTAAAAATATAAAAAAAAAACCGGGAATAAAAATATCGTTGAAACGAAAGTTATTGGTATATATAAAATACTGAAAAACAGACAGATCTCCAGAAAACTTTAAAAAAAAAAACATACACAAGACAATGTTTTGATACAAGACAAGACATATGATAGTGAATTATGGACCATCAGCAAACGAGCAGGAAATATGCTAAACACTTGGGAAAGGAAAGTTTTTAGGAAAATATACGGGCCAGTAAAGGACAATGACGAGTGGAGAAGTAGAACCAATTCAGAGCTGTACGAACTATACAAAGAACCAAATATAATAGCTGAAATCAAAATGAATATATTGAAGTGGGTAGGGCATATAGAAAGAATGGAAAACGACAGAGGTCCCAAAGGCAATATATAAGGCAACACCCAATGAGAAAAGGCCAGAGGGCTGACCGAGAAGCAGACGGTTAGAGAAAGATCTTAAAGCCATAGGAGAGAGAGTGGAGGAAGAAGAGCATGGATCAGGAAAAGTGGAGAAGAGTAGTATGGCAGGCTAGGGCCCTAAATGGGTTGTAGAGCCAAAGGAAGAAGAAGAAGAAAGTTATTGGTATTTTTTTTCTAGATATGTTCTGCCGAAAAGAGAAAAAAAGCATATAAACAAACAATCAAATATCACTATTTATGGGAATTCGCTTAATCGAGATGTTTATCGCTTCCATATACTACACATAGAAAGATTAAAAAAAAAATGCCATATAATGTACACACGCGTGCCGTATAGATACCACAATTGAGAAAAAGTACCCACCGTTTTCATCCGGGTCTTGATGCTCATACCGTTGATGTAGGCGTCGCCCGATGACACGCCCACGTCCCCGGTCAGCACCTTGAAGGTCGTGGACTTGCCGGCCCCGTTCTGGCCCAGCAGGCCCAGGCACTCGTTGGGAGGGAGACAGATGCTGGTGCCGTGGACAGCCACGAAGAGCCTGCAGCCTGTCAGGTAATGCTTTCTGAGGTTGTGCATCACAATGACATCTGCGAAGAAAAAAACTAAATCATGACATTGTTAGCAGAGGCGTAGAGTTTCAATGCCGTTGCGTAGCGAGCTTAACTCGCGCTCGGGGCACAATACTATTTTAGCGCCCCAAGCCCGTAGCGTGCCCACGGGCCCCCTGCATTTTGTCTGGCCCCCTCTGCTTATTTGTTCTACTTAGTAAAATGTATTGCCTGCCCCCCTGCTATTGCCTGGCCCCTGCTGTAGAATGCCTGGCCCCTGCTGTAGTATTTTCATGCTCCGGAGTCTGGCGCCCCCCCCCCATCCGAAAACTATATAATATTAGTTTTGCGGACCATTTGGTGCCCCTTTGTGAGTAATGTCGGGGGGTATGATGCCCCCTTGCAACGCCACTGTTCCAATATACAGGAATGGCTTTACCAAAAGGTTATCAGGTTATAGAGCATGAGACTACTTAGGGTATCAGTGATCATTGGGCAAGTTGTCTTAATCTCTCCAGTCCGCCACTCTAGGTCATACATTTTAAACTCGACTGTTAATAGATACCACAGATTATATATTATACAGATAGCGCATCTCTATATATAAATAGTCATCGGTTTTGTGTTAAAAACTCTCGCGCCATTGTTGTTATTCGCTTTTGTTTCCAATGACGCTTTCCATTCATAAAAACCCACAGACCTATTTACATCTATTTGTTCTAGTTTTTTTTCAAGACATGAAATATGAATGAAAAAACTTTCAATTTGCTTAATAAATATAAAAAAAAACAATAATATATTCTTTAATTCATCAGTACATGGGTTTATAGAGCTTTATATATACAATAAACATTTCTATTCAATGAATGGACTGATGGATTAAATATAATTAATGGCGGCAATGAAAACAATGTGTATAATATCTAAGCTGCGATGAATACCACCCACTCGAGCTCAACAGCTCGCCAAAAGGGGTCGTGCTGATCTTGACCCTCTCCATCTTGACGTCATCGTCCTCTTGAGTCGAGGGGCGTCGTTCCAGAACGCGGTATAAGCAGCCACAATCGGGCACCACGATATACCTGCAGATTGAGGAGATGGGGATCAGATGGGGGTCTTAGGGTTTTCCTGCAGAGTTCTTCCCTAACCCTAATCCCCACCCCCCAAACTCTGTCTCCGTCCTCAGAAAACTAATAGCAACCAGACATCTTGTCTCTGGATACTGGCGATTTTTTAACTATCCCCCCCCCCCCCGAGAACTGCCGATAACTCGCTAGCCGTTTCACTCTATTTTCCTGTTATCCTAAGGAGGGGTTGATTTAGGGGTGAAATGGCTGTTAAGGGTTTAGTTTATTTTAGGGGTTTGATTTTGGGGGGTGACAGCTCGGATTATATTTTCGGGAATGGGAATGACCTGGAATTTTCCCTTGGCTCTGACCGAAGATTGAACCCGGAACATTCAAGGCGACAGTCGAGCTATTAACTGCACAACCACCCGTCCCATCCAAAGTCAACATTAGAACCGTCCATATATTTCAAAGATATTTCAACGATATTTCAACGATATTTTAACGATATTTCAATGATATTTCAACGATACTTCAGTGATATTATCATAATTATGATTTTCGGAGCAGTACAGCTATATTATAAGCTATGGTGACCATAGTCACATAATTTAATAATACTAACACATTAATGATTTGAAAAACAATATAAAGCACGTTACCATAACAGCCTGTCCACTCGGTACTCGACCAGTGCCAAGACGACCCACGATACTGCCAACACTATGGTCATACTGACCAGGTTTTCATACAAGATAAGATTGTATAATTTGAATTTAAAATAATTTTTCAAACTGGCTTCAGATTCTGTTATTCCATCACCTATTGGGTTTGGAAACAAAAACAATAATTTAAGTAAGAATGAAACAAAGAATGAACTTAACCTAATTTGAAAATGTTTTGAACGCAGGAGGTATGTAATAAAATTAAAGGAGCAGTAGCTAAGTCTAAAATCCAGCTGAACACTGAAAAGATGTCTTAAATGTAACTAAACACTGAAAAGATGTAGCTAAACGCTGTAGCCAAGTCTTAACTCTCAACTGTTATTCATTTTCGGCCATTTTTTTAAGCTGATTTCAGGGTGTTTTGTAAAACTAGGCATTTTTCATTATGTTATAAGCTACCTAGTGAAATTATACGTCGTTAAATTTGAAAATGAATAAGCTATTTAATGATATAAAACTTTTGATATAATAGAAATTTTTAATTTTGTAAAATTATAGTGTAAATGATTTTTTTAATAATTTTTTTTTAACTAAAAATACAAATACATCACAAACGGTAAGAATAAATAAAAAGGTGTGAAGAATTTAAACAAAATCTTTATTATTTACATAAACATTATTCATTTGTACAACACATAAATAAATTTGGACGTAAAATTATGATAATTTTTTTTTATTCAACTTTAAATGATACTATAGAAATTGGAAAAAAAAATAAGGACTGATGCCTCTAGAGTGAAAAAAGACATATAATTTTCACACAATGTTAGACAAGACAAAATTGATCATTAAAATTTCTATATTATTTTTTTAAGTGACAGGAAACACATTTAAATGAATAAAAAAATAAAGTTTTCCACCATTTATTTGTTTTTCTAAGGATATTATACTTATTTAAAAGTTGATCACTTTTGTCACCCCTTCCATATTAAAAAAATCACCAAATTTCACTTTTCCCAATAAATCACGCTTAGTCACTAAACAGCCCGGCCTCAAATACGCGCGAAGCACTCCCTTTTTTGACAAAATATCAAAAAAGGGAGCCGCAGCGACAAAGATTCCTAGTGCATTATGTCTTTTTTCAAACCAAACTTGGAATATTTTACCAAGTACCACATTTTTACAAAAATAAAAAATCTATTTTTCTTTGCCACTGTATCCCAGGGTCGGCGTTGCACATATATAATATAACATAAAAAAATTGACCAAAAGTAAAAATATAAAGAATTATAACGTCCAAAAAATTTTCGCTCACCGGTGGTCGAAAAGTCAATGCTACGATGGTTGAGAGTTAAATCTAACTAAACACTGAAAAGATATCTTGAATATTATTAAACGCTCAAAAAAAGACGTAGCTAAACGCAGTAGTCAAGTCTTTACTCACGCTAAACGCAGTAACCGAGTCTAAAACTCTAACTAAACTGCTTGGCTCACCACTTAGCTCAGGATCAAACGAGAAAGCGATGACGATAAAGAAAAAGAAAGCAGACGTCAGCGAGTAGTTGGGACAGATCAGGGTGAACGCCAGGTGAGTGAGGTAGAAGGCGCCTTCAAACTGTATCATCGACCTCACTAGAGTCATAACAAAACTTGCCACAGTACCTAATTGGTGAAAAAAAAAGTGAAAAAACAAACATAAACAAGTAATTGTTATATATATATATATATATATATATATATATATATATATATATATATATATATATATATATATATATATATATATAAAAAAGCAAAGACAATAGAATTAAAACAAGTCAGAAGCTCTTTATCAAAAGATGGAAGGGAACAAAGATGTTTAGATAAATTTCATCCCCTTATATCGCACAGTTATGCAGATTTTCAAGTAAAAAGTAAAGTTCCCTTAAGCCTCCCCAAACGCTCTCATTTGCGCAGATGACGTGTAGAATATAAAAGGATTGTGTGGTTAGCTCAACGCCCAGCCACATCTACTCCTCACCACGGACACACCCATTTAAAGCAGGATGGACCCGGGGACTTACACACCAAGAACTGAAAATACCCCAAGATTTTCACTGAGATTCGAACCCTGGACTCTCCTGTCGACAGTCGAGCGCTCTCCACCACACTACCATCGTCCCCCCCCCTTCAGATTATCAAAAGATGTACCGAAGATACAAATTAAGACCACCAGTCCATAGTTAAAACCAAACATTTCATATTTGGACGAGGTTGATAACCTTCCTACAGACTCCCCTGTACCATAGATGGAGACGGTCGCTTATAGTATACTAGATATCATGATGGCATCCATACAGACGAAACCCCCACCCAGACAGGAACAAACAACAGTCCCCCCACACTCCTAGTTACAGACGCCCACACACAAAAAAAAAAACGCGCAAACCTTCACGGTAATGTTGACGCCCAACCAGGCCCGTAACCAGGTCAAAGTAAGCAGGGAGGCACCAATACCCAGCAAGGGGGCACCTTTACTTTTTCTTTATTTTTTTCCTCTTTTTCTTCTTTTTTAAGCGGGGGGGGGGCACTCCACACCTAGCGGGGGGGGGGGGGGTAAGTACCCCCAGTGTCCCCCCCTTGGCTACGGGGCTGCGCCCAACCCACACACCCCCATCATGCAGACGTATACATCGCAAGCTAAGCATACTAAACACACAGAAGTACACACTTAAAACTAACACACAGGCGCCCCCCACCCCGCACGAACCAACATACAGAAGTGCACACCAACACCAGCTTACAAACACACACACACACATACGCCATTCCCCCCTGCCCCCTTACACACAAATACACGGAGACATTAAGATTTAAAACTGGACTCCGCACCACTGACCTATGAATATGGTGAACATTAGCAAGAAGACCAACGCCTTCGATGGGTTCCTGAAGAGGAACTGGGTGGCGTACAGGTACGGGAACATGGCGAACCCGTATATCAACAGGACGGTCAGGATCAGGAACCATCGGCCCTGTCTGACGTACACCACCGGGTTGACCATGAAGACCAGCATGAGCAAGGTCACGATGACCACGTAGACGATGATGTCGAAAGAGAAGGTCCCCAACCAGTAGGCGATGGGGTTGACGCCGCTGAGCGACTGGAGATGTTTGGCCCCGACCTGCGAAATTGAGGAAAGTCCCGGCTTAGATTGGAATTAGATTGAAAAAAAAACAAATTTCCATATAGGAAATCATCTTTGGATGATTTATTCAAACTTTGGGTTGTTCGTGTTCCACTACCTCTTACCCTCCCCCACCACACCCTCCTTGTGGCGACGTTGATGTCTTATACTCTTTCTTGTTTTCTTTCTTTATTTCATCTTTCTTTCTTTCATCTTTCCCTCTTCTTTTCTTCATCTTTCTTTCTTTCTTTCATCTTCCATTGATTTTTTCTTTCTTTCATTCTTTCAACTTTCCTTCTTTCCTTCTTTCTTTCTTTCTTTCTTTCTTTTTTTCTTTCTATCTTTCATCTTTCCTTTTTCTTTCTTTCATCTTTCTTTCTTTCTTTCTTTCATCTTCCATTGTTTCTTTCTTTCTTTCATCTTTCCTTCTTTCTTTCTATCTTTCATCTTTCCTTTTTTCTTTCTTTCATCTTTCCTTCTTTCTTTCATTCTTTCAACGTTCCTTCTTTCTTTCTTTTAATCTTTCCTTCTTTCTATCTTTCTTTCTTACTTTCATTCTTTCATCTTTCCTTCTTTCTTAGTTTCTTTCTTTTTTTCTTCCTTCTTCCTTTCTTTCTTTTATCTTTCCTTCTTTCTTTCTTCCTAGCTTTCGCATCGCATCGCCTGTCTCTTTGTTCAACCATTCTCGCATCACCCCAACATAAAGTAGTTCGTTGTACCGCTCTCTCTTGGACCAGTGGGTAGATGAACATCACCGGCACCAAGGCCATAGAGAACCCAAAGCAGAAGAAGGTGGCGGGTTGAAACCGTTTGTAGATCTTCTGGTCAGTTTTAAACGGGTCGTGTTGGATGCCAGACTGGACAGAGAAATTGCCCCCTAGTGAACTCCTGACCCAAGCTTCAATCGCAAACTGCATCTGTCAGTGATAAACAACATTTTTTTTTCAAGATGTGATTATATGCTGAAAAACTCTCAGCTTTGTACACAAAAAAAAATTAATAAAAAAAATTCCAAAAAAAAACAACAAACAAAAACAAACAAAAGAACAAACAAAAAACTTAACAAATTCGTCGCAGGGAAGTAAAACAGGCTGTATGGGTTGCAGGGAAATAAAACAGGCTGTATGGGTTGCAGGGAAGTAAAACAGGCTGTATGGGTGACGGATTCGACTGTTTTCTGGTGTTGTCAAATTTTTTTTCAGTTGATTTGAATATGTAAGTAGGATAGACCGTGGATGTACGCAGAGGGAACCCAACCCTGTACTTAAACCTCTACCACCACACAAACACACGCACACACACACACACACACAGGTTAACACATACCGTTGTCAAACTGGGCCAGATGTGAACGATGTCAACTCAGGTATTGAGGGGGGACTGGGTTGGCACATTCACCTATCCGCCAATGTGTGCATGTGTGCAACCTTAAGTGTGTGGTGTGTGTTTGTGTGTGTCTCTGTGTCTCTCTGTGTCTATCTATCTATCTATCTATCTATCTATCTATCTATCTATCTATCTATCTATCTATCTATCTATCTATCTATCTATCTATCTATCTATCTATCCATCCATCCATCCATCCATCCATCCATCCATCCATCCATCCATCCATCCATCCATCCATCCATCCATCCATCCATCCATCCATCCATCTATCTATCTATCTATCTATCTATCTATCTATCTATCTATCTATCTATCTATCTATCTATCTATCTATCTATCTATCTATCTATCTATCTATCTATCTATCTATCTATCTATCTATCTATCTAATCTAATCTCTGGAAACTGGGTCAGATACCGCTATCCCTTGAATGTGCTTAGCCGATCTCTGGTAGAGCACGATCACTCCAGTTTCCTCCCCGGTGTCCATGAGACCGAGGAGATATGTCTCCCTGAACTCTACCTCTCCGACGTCTCCAGTACTGTTCTTAAGCGCCTCCAGTGCGATATCGCTCATCAAGCGTTTCCCCTTTTCCTGCATGGAAAAAAAAAAACAGAAAGGGAATTTTTTTCTAGCGAATAACGTACATTTGACCCTTTCTTTTTTTTGTAGTTTTTTTTTGCAAGTCTGAAGACCCATCTAGCGCATAGTTTGCACCTTTTTAAACTTAATTTTACTTTTTTTTTGTTTGTTTCTCTACAACCACCACTGCTGATATGTCAACTGATTCGTTCAGAACATTCTATATTGTATTTATAAAAATAAATACTGCCGCTGTAACTGGATCTTTTTGTTTATGTTTGGGGGACTGTTGACACTACAACAGGAAGGCCTTAATAATACACTTCATAAATCAAACGGACACAAATTATATAAATGCCAACCCCTAGCTTTTTGCAATTATAATGTAACTTCTACATTTCACACACACACACACACACAAACACAAACACACATATATATATATATATATATATATATATATATATATATATATATATATATATATATATCGCACGTCAGTATTCTTTTACAAGAACATACATATTCTTCACTAACCCTCAACCCCCCAACTCTGTCTCCGTCCTCAGGAAACTAATGGCAACCAGACAATTTGTCTCTAGCTACTGGCCACTTTGACTGTCCCCCCCTCCCCCCTCCCCAAAGAACTGCCGAGAACTCGCTAGCTGTGTCACTCTATTCTCCTGTATTGCTCTATTCTCATGTACCAGTCTATTCACCTGTACCAATCTATTCCCCTGTATGACTCTATTCTCTTCTCATGTATCACTGTATTCTCCTGTATCACTCTATTCTCACGTATCACTCTCTTCCCCTGTATCATTCTATTCCCCTGTATCACTCTATTCCTCTGTATCACTCTATTCCCCATGCATCAGTATATTCCACTGTATCAATCTATTCCTCTGTATCACTCTATTCCCATGTTTCACTATATTCCCCTGTTATCTAGTTCCCCTGTATCACTCTATTCCCCTGTATCACTCTATTCCCCTGTATCACTATATTCCCCTGTATCACTCTATTCCCCAGTATCACTCTATTCTCCTGTTCACCTAGTTCCCCAGATAGTACACCCATCTAGTACTTAATGTAACCTGTTCAGCCGGTCTCCTAGCCAGTCTCTGACCACTGACCAATCTTCCATACATAATAGGGCCAAATTTTGCGACTACTGGTTCAGCGAGGCTGATTTGTATATAAATTTACGCCAAATAAAAGAAAAAAAAATATGAGAAGGACAAAAGAACAAATCAAACATAGGTTAATTTTTTTTTAATGCATGGATAATAGATATGGACCAATCTCCAAGTACTCACTCGCTGTAGCTCAAACTCTTTCACTGTGCCGTGTTTACCAACCAAGTCCACGTATTCTCTGATTATGGAAGAATTCCGGCGATCTGCTGTGTAGAACACTGGAAACACCAGTGCAGGGAAGCGGTCCAGGGTGAAGTACAGGTCTGCTGACTTATCCGGCAGTTCGGACTTGTCGTCGGACTGAATCCCGACGTACACGAGAGCGACGGGTAAAAGGATGAGAACCACCGAGAACAGCTTGTTGCGTTGGAACAAGGTGAGCTTTTTGATAAAGATGGCGTACAACTGTTGTGTGAGCAGCGGTAGACTGTCCAGCTTGTAGTAATCACTAAGCCGGTCAAACACCTCGTTGTCCTGAACTGAAATGTCACATTGATCAGCATCAATCAATCAATGAACCAATCAATCAATACAAATCAGTAAGTTTATATATATATCCACGCGTGTTCACGAGAGGGGTAGGGTGGTGAAAGGGGTAGGGGATGGTGAGATGGTGAGAATCTTCAAGGGGGCCCCATGATTAAATTGCGGCAGCCTTGATTATCTATTCATGTATGCATCTACTTATGTATGTATGTATGTATGTATGTATGTATGTATGTATGTATGTATGTATGTATATATGTATGTATGTATGTATGTATGTATGTATGTATGTATGTATGTATGTACGTACGTATGTATGTATGTATGTATGTATGTATGCATCCATGTATGTATGTATGTATGTATGCATGTATGTATGTATTATGTATATATGTATTATGCATGCATGTATCTATGTATGTATGCATGCATGCATGTATGTATGCATGTATGTATGTATTATGTATATATGTATTATGCATGCATTTATCTATCTATTTATCCATCCATCCATCCATCCATCCATCCATCCATCCATCCATCCATCCATCCATCCATCCATCCATCCATCTATCTATCTATCTATCTATCTATCTATCTATCTATCTATCTATCTATCTATCTATCTATCTATCTATCTATCTATCTATCTATCTATCTATCTATCTATCTATCTATCTATCTATCTATCTATCTATCTATCTATCTATCTATCTATCTATCTATCTATCTATCTATCTATCTATCTATCTATCTATCTATCTATCTATCTATCTATCTATCTATCTATCTATCTATCTATCTATCTATCTATCTATCTATCTATCTATCTATCTATCTATCTATCTATCTATCTATCTATCTATCTATCTATCTATCTATCTATCTATCTATCTATCTATCTATTACACTCTCTACTCTCTCTGTCTTATTCTCTCTCTCTCTCTCTCTCTCTCTCTCTATATATATATATATATATATATATATATATATATATATGTCTATCTGTCAATACGTCAGTCAGTCTGTCTATGTTAACACGAGAAAGTCTATTCTACATGAAATTAAAACAAAGATAATGCATTACATTTTTTTTATAAAAAAAATAAGTAAAAAAAAATAACAAAATCTCTAACCTGATGAAGGAGCCGAAGCAGAACTGTGAAACAAATTAAAATTGAATGAAATCCACATGATTAACCAACCATTATGCTAAAAATCCCTAGACTCCAAAAAAATAAATAAATAATTAAACCGGTTCGCTTTGTGAGGACAACATACTTAGACTAACATAACGACAGTTCTCTCTCTCTTCCTGAACTCTCTCAGTGATAACTGCGCGCTGAGGACAACATACTTAGACTAACATAACGACAGTTCTCTCTCTCTCCCTGAACTCTCTCAGTGATAACTGCGCGCTGAGACTTATAGCTCGCGAGATCATATTCCCGGTGTCCCTCAACATCTGGAGACTGCCATAAAGGCCAATGGACAGCAAGTAACCCGACTGGTCCACCCTTCGTCCGCCAGCAGCTCGGGGTACTCAAAAAGCACATGAATGACACTTCAGTCATATGTTAAGAAATGTGCAAGGTTACATTTTCGCAATTCGGGTCATTTTGATCGCAAAACTAGGACCCATATTTTGGTAACTAGGTGGGACTGGTGGCCGAGTTGTGTAGATGCTTGGCTGTCGACCTGAGAGACCTCGGTTCGATCCTCTGTGAGAAATGTTTCCAGATACTTGTAAAAGTTTGTTAATTTCTCAAAAGTTCACCCAAGCTTTAAATGGGTGCCTGAATTAAGTTGGGGGGGGGAAGTAAAGGCGGCTGGGCGTTGTGCCAACCACACATTTCCTTTATATGCCCTAGGTTATACAAACAGACGAATTCTAGATTTCTTCTGCCCCTACGGTCCTTTTATGGCTAAGGGAACTTTTGTAACTAGCCGTAGGTCTACAGTGACACAGTCAAGCCCTTTCGCCAGTAATATTGTTTTTTTTTTCTAAGCCACAAAAAGTCAGCACGTCCTAACGCAACCATTTTAAAATATCTGCCAACTGTACAAGCTTTGCTGCCCACACTTCGTCAGATAACAATTCTTGAAATGTATAATTGTATCGCTGATGACAAGATACATTGGCTTCTTGTAGGGCAGGGTAAACGAAAAGTCTCCAATTGTATCTCTCAACAGTCTTCCCCCCCAACCCGCCCCCTCAATTCAAAGAGGTGCGTACCAGATTTCTTTAAATTATTCAAGAGAGTGAAGAAATCGCATAATAAGATGACCGAATGTTATTGGGGGGGGGGTGGACCCTAAAACTTTTATCACGGACCTACAGTGTCCGAGGACCTCTTATTATAGACCGCCGCATTCAAATTTGACGTTATTGCTCTATAATCATGTGTAATTTAAAAAAAAAATAATAACATGTACGTGTATTACAATAGTCATAAATTATTCCTCCATTCTTTTATGATGAATTACCTGTATCTGTTGCCCTGTCCCGCCTGTAGGGTTTGTGTCATGTTTGTGGACTGGTCTTCTCCTGATTTGCTGCTACTTCTTTAAGAATGAGTGGAAAAAAACAACAAATCAAAACTACAGCGAAACGACAACTGCCGCGACACACATTAAAACAGCAACTCGAGGACAACAGCCATGACACACATGAAAACAGCAACAAAATGACAACAGCCGCGACACACATGAAAACAGCGACATGAGGTCAACAGCCGCGACACACATGTAACAGCAAGAGGACAACAACCGCGACACACATGAAAACAGCGACAAAATGACAACAGCCGCGACACACATGAAAACAGCGACATGAGGACAACAGCCGCGACACACATGAAAACAGCAACAAAATGACAACAGCCGCGACACACATGAAAACAGCAGCAAGAGGACAACAGCCGCGACACACATGAAAACAGCAACAGCAACAAACCCATATAGCTATAACACCAAAAAAAAAAAATCAAGTTGTTTCAGTTTTGGAACACCTGGATCTATAATTATTGTACGTGTCCATGTATCAAATCATCTACCAGGCTTTTTGTTAGAACACACACCCACACACACACACACACACACGCAGAGGGGGCGGGGGGATGGAGATCCCCTACCCCCCCCCCCATCTATTTCTGAACCAAGATCAGGAAAAAAATAAATCTGGCTGCCCATGGACGCGGAGAAAGCAAAAACTAAAATCATGACGAGTAGCCTCCCTTCTCCACCTCCCCTTCCCCCGTCAATCAGTCCAGGACCGTCTTACGGTTATACAAACTAGGTGACTAACTACTTACGCCCCCCCCCCTTACCCCCCACACCCCCACTCCCCAGGCGTCATAATTTTGGAACTGAAATTGCTCCGTTACTTGAAAAAAAAAACCCTAAAATGACCTTAACAGTTATTTGGGGCTAAGGGGCGATAGGGTGACGTGACCCTGTGTTGTTCGAAGACTTTGAGGGTTCCAGGATTCGGGAAGCGTTGACCTTGACAGCAATTTAAAAAAAAAACCAAACAACTATGGCCTGCAAATGTAATTTTTTCACAACCTCCCCAAAGTTTAAATTTTCCTAGGGCCCTAAATTGTACATGCCTATGACCCTAAATGTACGTTACCCTAGCCCCCCTCCCCCAGGAAACGTACGACCGGCACCCGAGTCTTTTTTAAAAATGTGACACACACACACACACAGACTTTACGAGTGTAGGTAACTCTTCCTTTATATATATATATATATATATATATATATATATATATATATATGTATATATATTAGGGCGTCCCAGAAATGCTCGAAAAATTTTTTTTTTTTAATCTTTGGTGTCTCACCCCCTGAAATGTGTCTCTTGGGTGCAATGAGTGAATTGGTGAAGTTGTAGCTCATTTGAACAACATTTAGAGGTCCCCCAAGAGCTTTTAAAATTCCAGTATTAGGCCAACATAAAAATCCAGACGAATCGTGGCTCAAATAATTTGCAGTTTTTGCATGTCATATATGAATAAAATGAAGTTTAAATATACTTATATTTACCTCATTGCTACCATTAACTAGAGTTGAAATTGTGTGATTCTTAATTAGAAAAACGAGTTGCTGAGCGTCAGAAACAATTTATCAGGGATGTTGGTGATGCAGCAAAAGATGCTACATCACAGTGCCGTCACCATGGCTTACCATCAGGTTCAAGTGTAGAGTCAGCAATAGACATAGATAAGCAACTAGATGTAGGTGGTTCTGACAGTGACACAGACACACATTCAATGACATCATCCATTTGTCGGGATTCGAGTGACGATGCAGAATCTGATGAAGAATTTGTCATCCAATCAGCATCCTCAAGCAAAATAAATTCTGCAACACGAAATCGCAGACGAAGCATCATATCATCAAAAGTTGCTGCAGTGCTGGACAGAACGAACACCAGCATTAGAAAATCAACAATGATACTTGCATCCGCATTCAACGTAGCTGTGTTCCGACATCTGACACATTATTTTCCAAGAGCACAATGCATCGTCATCGCAAGCTTCGTCGTCAACAAGCTGCAGCACGTATAAAAGAGGACTATATTCCCTCAAAATCAATTGTTCATTGGGATGGTAAGCTATTGCCCGATGTTACCGGAGAGGTTACCAACAACGTCGATCGATTACCTGTCCTGCTCTCATCTCTTGTCAATGGCACTACAAAGCTTCTTGGTGTTCCCAAGTTAGCATCCGGGTCCGGGTCAGAAAGGGCAGCTGCTGATGCAGTATATGAACATATCAAATCGTGGACGTGCGAATCTATGGTCATCGGCATGTGCTTCGACACTACGGCTTCCAATACTGGAAGACTCAATGGAGCTTGCACTCTGTTAGAAGTAGCCCTGGGACGTAATCTATTATGGTTGGCATGCCGTTATCACATGTTGGAAGTACTTCTTTCCGATGCATTCAATGTTTGTCTTGGACCATCTACTGGACCATAGATTTTGTTTTTTAAGAGGTTTCGAAAAAAATGGCCAGAATTAAACCACACACCCGAAGCCAGATCCGCCCCTTTGATAATCGTGTCTGATTCGATTAAAGAATTTATCAAATGTCAACTTGAGCTCAGTCATTCACATGATGATTATTTGGAATTTCTTCTGCTTGCTGCACAAATGGTTGGGTCGGAGGTTGATGTCAGCATTCGCAGACCTGGTGCCCTACATAGGACAAGGTGGATGGCGAAAGCAATGTATGCATTGAAAATCAAACTATTGTTTGCAGGTAACGAAACCATCTTTCAGTTAACAGCTCGACAATTACAAGGTATTCAGCGCTTTAATCGGTTTACCATATGTGTTTATCTTCAATCATGGTTTTCATGCAGGCTCACCGCAGATGCACCTGTGAATGATATCTTGTTGATACAGCGTTTATATGAATATGATGATGCTATTCTTTGATCAACTAGATTGAAAATGATGGTGCGTCACTCGTGGTACTTGAGTCCGGAACTGTCGACGCTTGCGTTATTTTCAACCCTTTTGTCGGACAAAGAAAAAACTGGCCTTGTTAGGACAATGCAATCACAACGTGGACCGCATCTCATAAAAACACTACCAAAAAGTGTTTTTGATTTGCGTGCTTCTACCACATTTTTTGAAACATCCAACATTGATGCCAGTTTTCTAGATGTTCCTGTTGAAGCATGGTCAGATACACCATCTTTTAAAGTTGCAGCAGATTTTGTAAAGATTCTGGCTTGTATCAATGACTCTGCAGAGCGAGGTGTAACATTCATACAAAATTTCAATGACAGTATCACCAAGGACGAAGAACAAAAACAATTTTTGCTCCAAGTGGTTGAAAAACATCGGAAAAATTTTGCAGAGTGTAATCGTGAACAGCTGGCTAAAATTTAAAGTTGAAGAACTTTTTTTTAATTCTTGTCTACCCTACAGTACAAAGTACAAAACAAATAGTAGGAATGCTTATTTGCATTGCTTATTATTATTATTTTTCAAGCAAATTGACATTCTTTCAAGAATTAACTTGACAAAATGAATAAAACTTTGTTTTTCATTATTTTTTACTTAAATTTCAAATTTAAAAATATAAACCATTCAAGATTTATATATTTTGTTTTATTTAATATTATAAACAATACTAAGCATCAATTTGTTACTTAATATATCAGTTTCGCATATAATGCAACATTAACGCTGTATTAGATTTGACCGCGAATGATCTTACACCAAAATCTGGAACTTTAAACCTTTTGGGGGACCTCTAAACATTGTCCAAATGAGCTGAAATTTTGCAGGTTAACTACTGTTACCATAGAGACATATTCTGTGGGGTGAGACATCAACATTTCAAAACTTCATTTTTTTGGGACACCCTAATTAATATATATATATATATATATATATATATATATATATATATATAATAGCGTTGAAGGTTCTGCGTTAAATCGAAAGTAAAAAATTAATACAACATTATTCCAGTTTAAAATCGTCAAACGTAAACAATAGTAAAAAAAATCACGAAAAAAATCGGACCCGAAACCGAATTATAACCTTAGCGTACTGATCAAACCTAAGGCGATATAACTCTATGCAAAGGTTTTTTGCAGGGTACAGCTAGTTTTACACATATTGCCAATGTCATCATTTATACCTAGGGCTCTTGGTGTCCTCATTCACTTGTCTGTTTGAAATAAAAACGAAATAAAAAAATAAATTACATCAGAATACTTTAAAGCTTTGCAAGTAATAAGTCTACTCAATGGCGTCACTAGGGTTGGTGTCACCCGGTGCGGTAATTCATGGTGTCACCCCTCTCATGACACCCCATAGACATTACAAAATAAGAATATACGCCTAAAACTAGATATTTTGCATTTTGGTGTCACCCCTTGTGAGGGTGTCACCCGGTGCGGTCCGCGCACCCCCCCCCCCCCCTAGTGACGCCACTGAGTCTACTGATACCACTTGGCCGTCAGACCAGTTGCAAGCTCTGGGTTTAAATGCCCGGAATGATCTTTTCCCGCCTCAAGCTGTCGCCCTTGATTCCAAGCTATTTTAAAAAAAAAAAATAAAATAATCAGCGACTAAGTGACTTCGCTCTCAATAACTCTCGTTTAGCTCTCATTGATTCCGCGTCTCATTAATCTCGACGTTCTCGCGTCTCTCCACACCTGGGTGGTAACGGGATGGCGGCAAGGGGTGGGGGGGGGAGGGGGACCGGCTTATATATCCCAGTGACCAGACAGCCACCCGACCGGTCAACAATGTGGTCTCCTGGTGAGCGTTGCGCGCGCGTGTGTGTGTATGTAATGTGTGCGCGCATGATTTCGAATAGCACGTGATCTGTTTCCTCAACCCTGCCTGTGCCGAAAGTTTAAAAAAAAAACGGTCACAACCTCCGGAAATAGGACACTGTCGGACAATGTCCCCCCGGGCTTCAATATGGAGTAACTCCCCACCCATATAAAAGTGCTGGATTTGGGGGGGGGGAGGGGAAACAAAACGATCCAAGTTTTGCCGGACCTACCTCCATGCCTGACTAACCACCTTGAACCCGAGGATCACATATTTCATTAAACTTCCTATCAGGTTAAGGGAAGGGGGGGTCTGGGGTCACGAGGGGTCAAGTCCCCCACACGCCAAGAACTCATCAGTCCTCAGGAGAATAAGGGGGGGGGACCTAAATGTATTTTTTATTATTGTACAAACCATTCTGTTTAGGGGTCATCCATAAAAGACGTCCACCAATTTTTAGCTATTTTTTACCCCCCTCCCCCTTGTCCACATTTGTCCACTTTTGAGTGGACGTCCAAAACATAAAATTTACCGAACGTGAATTAAGGAATATTTCGAATTTTTAAATTGGGAGAATGTAAACAATATAAAGAGTACATATTTACATTTTTTTCAGAAATTCAAAATTCTAAATGTGAAAAAAATTACTGTTTAAAAACATTTTATTGAATTATTATTAAAAAATGCAAAGCATTAAACCACAATTATTCAGTCAACTGAAAATTCCGATTGCAGCCATTCAAACATATTTCGTACGATGACTACATCTGTTGTTGAATCTTGAATTGCTGGTTCAATCTCCTTTGTCTGATACTTCTGCCTCATCATGTTCACAAACAGGAATATTGCATTGGACGACGTTATGTTATTTCATTGCCACCTGTGATGGGAAGTATTTGCCGCAGAAACACATTCGCTTGGGAACTTCTCCTGCCACCGATGGACAATAGAGATCGAAAGGCATGGTTCTGTAACGGTGATCGGGCTCCAGACCAATCAGTGCAAGCCTCTGAAACAGTGATCCATAAGTACCACACTACTCCCGATAGCTGCAGCCATGACGCCTACTTCATGACTAACAAAAGGTACAGAAGCTGGAATGAAACGTTTGGGAAATAGTTCATTATAGTTGGTTCGTCTTGCTCCACAGCACGTTACATTACATCTGATGATCTGCAGAAAATATTGAGACTGTTGGACATGATTCCAACACCAATTCACAGAGGGAGATGGAAGAAATGTGCTTGTGCTGCTTGGTTCAACATACTGTGCATGCACATCATAGCCATCAATGACAGCCTGACTCCAAACTTCAGCGAGTATTTCTCCAGCCTTTTTAAAGTTTGCTTTTTCCAGGTTTTACCATTTGCATCCAAATGGGACTCAAAATGATCATGAGGAAGAATGAGGCCTGACAGGTCATGAGACAATGGGGCCATTCGTCGTTCTACCGCGTTGTAGGCACTGTGACCCGGGGCATGACAGGCTATAAAAAAAGCATCAAGAACATCAAAATCCGCAACATGTGAGGCAGCAGTACTGGAGTCGTGTTTACCATTCCTTATTGATATAGATGTTGGTCCAGTATAGGTCACACTGCCATCCTTGATAATACATGCGGCATAAACTGAAGGTATTGGTTTATGCCTATCTGCCACAACCCAATCATGGTCAACACCGTCTTTTTTCTACATTTTAATACCACAAAATCATTATAAAAAAGTTGTCTAAAGTAATCTAACAGATGATAAAACATTCTGCATTTTTGCTCTCACTAATATATAATGTGTGACATTTTATTCATTTTAAATTATTTTTTTAGTCTGTTTTGGTTATCTGATAATTTTGGCTCATAAAATGTGTGTGTGTGTGTGTGTGTTTTACATAAAATGTCATAACTATTTTATTTATTGATAGATTTCATTGAGTTTTGTGTTGTAATATTTAATTTTGACTGAAGTTTAATATAGGAATAAAATTAATAGTATATCTTAAAAAGATTTTTTTTCCTTCTTGGTGTATGATGTTTGTTTGTAAATTGTAAAAAAAAAAAAATTAATTCAAAATTAACAAAATGTTTGTTGCAATTATTTAATATTTCGTTTTTTAGATTAAGATTGTGTTTTTTTAAAATTTTAATATATTTCTTTATTTTTTTTTTGTCCTGTATCTAATTATTCAATACCAAATAGACGAATTCAAATATTTCAATCTTTTTTTTATTTTCAACACAATAAAAAATCATTAAAAAAATTTTTAAAAACAAAACCGTTATTTGAGACTGTATTGTACTTTACAATATAAAACTAACAATACATTATTTAAAAGTAAAATTGAAGTGTATGGAAAAATTTAACCACTCATATTGTGAAAGATTGTCCCGATTTCTATCTGAACTCTTTTTGTCATCAAACTGGAAATTTTTTTGCAGTAAATTTATGCAAAAACACTACATTGTGGACATCCACTCTGTCCTCAACCCCCTCCCCCACCCATGTCCACTTTAGCCTTTTTGCTGAACCCCCCCTCCCCCCCCCCTTTGTGTGGACGTCTTTTATAGATGGCCCCTTACTTCCTTTTTTTTTGAATGCAGGGCGTTAGAAATAAGAGCTGAATCCCGCCCCCCCCCCCCCACACTTTTCTGGATTCGAAGGATCGACCTGCGTTGCGCTGGTCTAAACAAGAAAAAGCTGACAAAAAGAGTTCCAATTACGAGTGAATGGATGAATGGGCTCAAACAGCACAATCATTACTTACTGCATTTGCATCTCTTCCTCAATAGAGTTATTGTAGCTGACACTGCGCACAAGAAATAAGAGGAGATGGAATATGTTATTTGTAGAAGAAAAATGGAAGCGATTCATCTGCCTATCTATATAAGAATGCATCAGTCTTTATAACAATGTGTCTATGTATCTATAAATGTATCTATCTATTTATCTTTCCCGGAATGTATCCATCCATCCATCCATCCATCCATCCATCCATCCATCCATCCATCCATCCATCCATCCATCCATCCATCCATCCATCCATCCATCCATCAATCCATCCATCCATCCATCCATCCATCCATCCATCCATCCATCTATCTATCTATCTATCTATCTATCTATCTATCTATCTATCTATCTATCTATCTATCTATCTATCTATCTATCTATCTATCTATCTATCTATCTATCTATCTATCTATCTATCTATCTATCTATCTATCTATCTATCTATCTATCTATCTATCTATCTATCTATCTATCTATCTATCTATCTATCTATCTATCTATCTATATATCTATCTATCTATCTATCATATACACTGATATACACCATCATCAGGCATAGACTTACTTCGGTGGAACTTCATAGAAAAGTATGGGGGAGTCCAGCCTGTCAAGACATATACACATAATTAGTTAATTCACCATAATCAAAAAAAAAAAACATGACTACGTGGTCATGGTGTATGAATAAAATTATAACGCTGTAAGATTTATAAACTTTATAACATATGGAAACTTAACAGTATAGTTTGATAAACATTTAATAAACAGTAAAAGTAAAACAACAACAACAACAACGTAAAATTTATAATTTTTTTTTTACACTTTGAAGATTAAATTGAAAGTAAATGAGGGAAACCTGATTAATCATGACACACTTACAATGGTGAGTCTGTTGGTATAACGTCCGCCACGTTAGAGCTGTGAAATACATGTACAACATTCTACATATCATTCAAACGACCAATGCAATTCTGCATTTAGAAACCTGACATATATATATTTTTTTGTCGCTACTTCTTTTTTTTTTTGGAAATTGAGTCCGCAGTAAATTCAAAGATTTCGTTAACCTTTCACCTCCGACTTATGGACGGTGCGATATAGGTCAAATATTTCAAGTAACATGCACATTTTCATTTGATGTTTTGTACAGAGAAGGGTGTTAAATTTAGTCTTGTAATGAGGGAACGTTTTTTTTTTTTACATACAGAACTTTTTGGGACAGATTTCAGTGGATTTAATTATGTGCAGCTGATTGAAGACAAGAGTGGAACAAAGGTGGTTTCACGGGAGGCCGATGATAATACTATACTACGTTCAATGAAAGTTGTACATCAAAGCCCGAGAGTTCAAGCGGGGACCAGCACCGTCGCGGGGGGACGGAGGTCATCTTCACCCGGTGAAACGACGATTTGCGTGACGCGCGCATATGGCCCACAACATATGGCAAGGCACATGACCACAACCCAGGGCACAATACATGGCTCAACACACGATTACAATACACCGACACAGCACAATATCGCAACACAGGGCACAATACATGACTACAACACAGGGCACAATACACGATTACAACACATGGCACGGCAAAATATCACAACACGTAGCATAACACAAGAGTACAACAAAATATTACAATAAAAGACCCACAGCACGGTGAACATAACAATATCATAACACATGACACAACACAGGGCACAGCGAAATATCACAACACATGACCACAACACACCTGGGCATACATACCACTCCACACAGTGTCGTTGACGATGCAGGGCGTAATGACCACAAAAATTGTGACAAAATATAACAGTTGTCACAGGGCTGCCACCAGGTAGTTTAATCTAGACCCACTTGGTGCCACCCCTGATCATATCCCCCCCCCCCGACGATGGCTAAATCATTTTATATCAAGATCTGTCTATCCAACGGAAGACCCTAAAATTTGGACTGCTAGGCACAGACTGGATAAAGAGTACTGTTCCCGATATTAACAGCCTTCCCCCCGCCGTACCTACTCCCCGTGGATAAAAACCTGCTTTAGATCAGGATAGAACGAAGTGGTACTGGCAAGACAGTAAGGACTTGCATGATGCAGATTAGTTATGACCTAAATTTATTACCTTCTTGAGCGTGAGGGGGTGAGGGGGTTGGGGGGGGGGGGAGAAGACTGAACACACCATCTTAAACAGGGATGAGTTTTAGTATTGACTTTTACCCATCTACTGGTAATATAACTTAATATTCTATTTTATTTAAAGGAAGAGACAAACTTCTCACTGTTAAACTAAACACCTTTAATGTGTATAAACATTTTTTTTAGAAGAATCGCAATTGTTTTTAAATATATAATAACTGAATGTGTCCTACCAAAAGGGCTGTTACACTGCTTGAATGCTAATATCAGAGAGAGAGAGAGAGAGAGAGAGAGAGAGAGAGAGAGAGAGAGAGAAAGAGAAATAGAGAGAGGGAGGGAGGGAGGGAGAAGGAGAGAGAGATGGACGATTCTCGGATCAATAAATTATAAATGGGAATCTAGTGGCGAACTGGTGACCCACCTAAAAAAAAAAATAATTTCGCACTTTTTGAAAACCACTGATTGATATGACATCTTTTACTTAGCTTTCTAATTAAAAAAACAATGCTATTCTAGAAACTGAAACAGTGTGAACCTATTGTGAGTTGTCAATGGTGCATCCAAGGGGGCGGATTTTGATTGGTTGGGCAGAAGTAAAACATTGCCCGACCTCCCCGACCCCCGCCCCTCTCTTTTTTAGAAAAAAAAGAGAGACAGGGGAAATAAAAAAAAATAATGAGTTTGAGCGAAGCCCTATGGTTGTCACCCCCCCCCCCGGGCGTACCCCCACCCCCTAAACCCACTAAATACGCCTCTAGCTTCATCATGTAATGTTTTTTTTTTTTGAACTATAGAAAACATTTCCCTTTTTATTATTCGAAACAAATGATGCAATGGAAATGCATCAGACAATCAAGCCTAATGATGAAACATCCTAATACATAATTCACAATTTCTGCATATATTTCCAATCGTTGCATTGGAGAAGATTGCATACGTTATTTGTGGATGCTTCCTTAACTTAATTACAATCATTGGTAATAATTTTTCTTTGAAACCATTCTTATTGTTCGAAATGACCGTTTTTTTTAAAAACACAAGCCAAAAAAAAAAATAAACACACACACATAAAAACAAGCCAAAAAACACACACATAAAAACAAGCCAAAAAAAACACACACATAAAAACAAGCCAAAAAAACACAAACATAAAAACAAGCCAAACACACACACACATAAAAACAAGCCAAAAAACACACACACACATAAAAACAAGCCAAAAAAAAACACACACATAAAAACAAGCCAAAAAACACACACATAAAAACAAGCCAAAAAATCACAAACATAAAAACAAGCCAAAAACACACACATAAAAAACAAGCCAAAAACACACACATAAAAACAAGCCAAAAAAACACACACATAAAAACAAGCCAAAAAAACACAAACATAAAAACAAGCCAAACACACACACACATAAAAACAAGCCAAAAAAAACACACACACATAAAAACAAGCCAAAAAAAAACACACACATAAAACAAGCCAAAAAACACACACATAAAAACAAGCCAAAAACACACACATAAAACAAGCCAAAAACACACACATAAAACAAGCCAAAAAACACACACACATAAAAACAAGCCAAAAAACACACACATAAAAACAAGCCAAAAAAACACACACATAAAAACAAGCCAAACACACACACATAAAAACAAGCCAAAAAAAAAACACACACACATAAAAACAAGCCAAAAAAAACACACACATAAAAACAAACCAAAAAACACACACATAAAAACAAGCCAAAAAATCACAAACATAAAAACAAGCCAAAAACACACATAAAAAACAAGCCAAAAAACACACACATAAAACAAGCCAAAAAACACACACATTAAAACAAGCCAAAAAATCACACACATAAAAACAAGCCAAAAAAACACACACATAAAAACAAGATAAAAAAACCACACACATAAAAACAAGCCAAAAACACACACATAAAACAAGCCAAAAAACACACACACATAAAAACAAGCCAAAAAAACACACACATAAAAACAAGCCAAAAAAACACACACATAAAAACAAGCCAAAAAAACACACACATAAAAACAAGCCAAAAAAACACACACATAAAAACAAGCCAAAAAAAACACACACATAAAAACAAGCCAAAAAAAACACACACATAAAAACAAGCCACAAAACAAACATAAAAACAAGCCAAAAAAAAACACACACACATAAAAACAAGCCAAAACAAAAAAAAAAAATAAATAAAAGCGTAACAAAACAAAACACGCTCATGTTAATTAGAGTAAACTAAAATAATTCAAACTTATTGATTTTAAAAAGAAAAGTAAATCGCACAACATCGCAGCCAATGTCAGACTAAGATTTGATCACCTGACAAAGACGTCTTCCAAAGATGTCGCCACCACACCAAAACTTTCAATCTTCAGTTCTGATCTTTTGTTTTCTAGTTCCAGCATCATCTTGGAGTACAGGTGGACATCTTTTTCTGGCAGCAGGTAAAATATTTCATTGTTGGTTTGGTGCTGTCGAAAAAAAATATGAAGAATATAATAAAAGTTGTGATGACTTGTTTGTGTAAATTACTGTCTGTGTTTCTGTTATAGAATTCACTTACTAATTATTAACACTTGAACACTGTGGCGTTATATTCTGCTAATGTAGGGAGAAGGCGGTGAAGGTGGGGGGTACAAATTCTAAACACTACACACTCAATTTTTAAAAGTTCAACTCATGATCTGCTTGGAACCATTTTTAACAGTAAAACTTCCATTTAACTGTTAAACATATGACCTACTCCTAACCATCATTAACCGTTAAACTCTCTTTTCAAACTGTTAAACGCCCTTTTAAACAGTTAACTTCTTCTTAGTTTAACCAGCTACCGTCACATGGGTCAATTGTTATACTTTATTCACACTGCAAGGCACTGCAAGACAAAGAAAGCATACAGCAGCAAGCAGTCAATTGCGCACCATGATTACATCCTCTGCCATATAGAACACGAAATAGAAAGACAAACTATGCACCGCGTCGCACGCTTCTCTACGAAAGGTGTTCTGTTTCGCACAACACAAGTAGCACTTCACTACACACTGTGCTTTTCATTGCTCAGCACTCTGCACCAGCGGTTCCCAGACTTAATTGTGACTGTACCCCGCAGGGTGCAAAAGTACGTCCGCGGTATACCTCACGCGTAGGTGCACTAATACATGTACTTATTGTCATATTGGAATGTGCTCACCTTTCTAATGCGGTACTTAGTCACGTGGTTTGTTGATGAGTCACACAGCAAATCGGAAACTTTCTACAAACCGTTGGTTGCTTTAGATAAAAAAATTATTATAAGTAGCTGTGTACCCCCTGGATAACCTTTAAGGAACCCCCCTAGGGGTACCCGTATCACTGGCTGAGAACCGCGGCTGTGTGCCAGAAACTTCAATGCATGTTATGTTTCTCGCAGTATGATTTAGGCTGCATGCCTTGCTAGGATGCTCTGTACAGCACAACAGACATACATATTAAACTACACACAGCAAATCAGTGTGACCCTGACCACAAGCACACTGAATACATAATCAAACATAGTCACACAGCACACCGCATACATAGTCAAACATAGTCACACAGTGCACCGCATTCATAGTCAAACATAGTTACACAGTGCACCGCATACATAGTCAAACATAGTCACACAGTGCACCGCATTCATAGTCAAACATAGTTACACAGTGCACCGCATACATAGTCAAACATAGTTACACAGTGCACCGCATACATAGTCAAACATAGTCACACAGTGCACTGCATACATAGTGAAACATATTCACACAGCACACCGCATTCATAGTCAAACATAGTCACACAGCACACTGCATACATAGTCAAACATAGTTACACAGTGCACACTGCATACATAGTCAAACATAGTTACACAGTGCACACTGCATACATAGTCAAACATAGTCACACAGTGCACTGCATACATAGTGAAACATATTCACACAGCACACCGCATTCATAGTCCAACATAGTCACACAGCACACTGCATACATAGTCAAACATAGTCACACAGCACACTGCATACATAGACAAACATAGTCACACAGCACACTGCATACATAGTCAAACATAGTCACACAGCACACTGCATACATAGTTAAACATAGTCACACAGCACACTGTATACATAGTCAAACATAGTCACACAGCACACTGCATACATAGTCAAACATAGTCATACAGCACACTGCATACATAGTCAAACATAGTCACACAGCGCACACTGCATACATAGACAAACATAGTCACACAGCACACTGCATACATAGTCCAACATAGTCACACAGCACACTGCATACATAGTCAAACATAGTCA
>JAGDYQ010000170.1:1201049-1208549 GCA_021962125.1 Bulinus truncatus | reverse complement strand
AAGAATCGAGTGATTAGATAAATAGCAATAGTAATAATAATGCCAAATTTGCAGTGTCCACTCACTGGCAATTGATATCTTTAGGATCGTTTTCATATTTAGGTTTTTGCCATGGTTTACTCAAAAAGTTGATTTCTAAATCGTATATGCATGTGTCCATTTTTGCAACGGCACCACTAAGTGACCCTTGGTCAGTAACACAGGTAGAGTTTGCAATGGCAGACACAGCTTAGAAATAAAACATAAAACTTTCTGAATCATAAAACAAAAAATACATTATAAAGATCTAAGCTCCATCCGTCGTTCATTGTAAAAAAACAAAAAAACCATAATTAAAAACATAAAGAAACATAAAAAACCATGATATTCGTTTCTCGCTGACCTTTTCGTCCTTCATCGGAACATATATGATTCTTTATCTCCACTTGGCCTTCAACGATGGCCTTTGTGTCGTCGTTAGGGCAAGCATCTGTCTTCTCAGAAACACACGACTGGTATTGAACGTTAATCCTGTGGAGAGAAAGGTAAATGAAGCCAGCAATCAAATTCTAAGTTAAAGTTGGCACTAGCGCTGTGAACAATTTACGCACAATAGAAACTACATGCTGAGCTTTTCAAATATATGTATTAAAAAAAATCTGTTTATATTGATAGACTCTTTTAAAACTGCCAAGAGACCAAAAAGGTTCGTATCCCGGGATCACCGGAAATTATGGGATTTAATTTTTTAAAGGCGCATTAAGGATTAGGTTAAATAAGAGTTGTAGTAATAATTGCTGGTTTTTTTTTTATACGGAATCGTATGAAATTAAATACAATCCCTGTAACAAGGACCTAATGTTTTGTATACTAAAGCCAGGGTTCTCAACTGATGGTTCGCGTACCCCAAGAGGATTACGGGGGGGGGGGGGGAAGGGTTATATGCAGGGTTACGCAGAGGATTGCAATTTTCGTTTTAAAAAAAACAAAACAACAAGAAGAACTTACGTGAGTGGGATACCGGCGGACATACTTTTGCACCATTAGGGGGGTACTGTTACGTAATAAAGTTTGAGAAACGGTGTACTGAGGGACTTTTTCTACTCAAAATAATGCCCGTTTCACAGAAAGCTGGAAATACTATAACGAAATGGCACATTTTTAAATTATTGGATGGCTTTACGGTACTGAAGAATGAGATAATGAAACATCAGCACATTTTTACAAAATCAGTTTTACTGACTGTTTATGCAATGGTAGAATTGTTATTTTTACACACTGTAATAATTATATTTGGCCAGTTAATTATGCTAACTAAATTCCTAGGCCAAATATAATTATTACAGCCAAATATAATTTATAACACATACATACGACTGAGAATGACCCTTTTCCGATTATAATAAAAAAGAGAAGCAAATGTGTAAATTTAACAATTTAAAATTCAACAATGTGCTTGTTTATTTTATTTCACAGATTAATCAAAGTCTGTGAGAATATTTGTTTAACTGTGATTAAATCGTGGAATTAAAATACGACAGAAATAAAACCTTTTTCACTGTACCTTTATCGAGGCTAGTTTCTCTAACCTCAATAAAGTACCGTCGTAGCAGATGAAGTTTAGATTTCACATGTTTTTTTAGCCTAAATAAAGAGTTACATTTTGAATTTAAAAAGTTTCCCGGGATATAGTGGGTATAAAAATCCTAGCGGGAAGTGTCCTATGAGATACACTCGAAAAATGATCCCAGGATCTATTTATCCCGAAAAATCCTAGCGGGAAGTGTCTTATGAGATACACTTTAGAAGGATTCCAGGATCTATTTATCCCGAAAGATCCTAGCGGGAAGTGTCTTATGAGATACACTCGAAAAATGATCCCAGGATCTATTTATCCCGAAAAATCCTAATTTTCGATCAACATGCAATACGACCCCCTCCTCGCTTGCAACACACATGTAAAAAACAAAATGAAAACTGAAATAAATGAAATACGTTGAAGCATCATAATGTTTCGTAACATTTAACCTTTGACCTTTTACTCGGAACAAATTTACAGCTGTGTAACAATTGAGAAATATACAGAGTAAAGATCCTATCCTAAACACATTTCAATTCTTTTTTGACCCATCTAAATTTCATACGCTGCATACCGTTGGAGATATAGGTCATGGAGAAAATTTTCCGCAACAGCAATAGAAACGTAAATTGAGTTGACAAATTAACAGGGATAAGAAAAAAAATGTCAACTTAGGTTTTAAGTAAACATGGGGGGGGGGGGCACGTGACTTATTTAACAAAATATACTCACTGACACGTCTCATTGTACACCCGTTCGTCTGCTAGGTCTGCAAAACTGCTTAAGTTGCATCCCTTGAAGTCGGCCACCAGTAAATTACAGTTTAGAAGTATCTGGCAATCCGCATTCCTCTTGGAGACGTGGGCCGCCCCTAGTGAATAAAGTATAATTTCAGTTTTTTGAGTGCCAAAACATATAAACAGTGCCCCCCCCCTTTTTTAAGCACCACTTTCGAGTATCGACGCCACACCTCCCCACCCTTTTTATTTTGCAGCCGCTCAAACCCGCAGCACGCTACCCACTCTACTGGGGGCACACGATTTTTAAATTGCTATAAATGTCCTTTGTATAACTTCATAAATAAAATAAAGCGTACATTAGAAGTTATCAGGTCAACAGACACGAAGTGTTACATTACTGGAGTGCCGCCCTGTAGCTAGACGGTGAGAACAGGGCACCTCCTATGTCCTGTCATAGCAGATTATGGAAGAGCGGTGAAAGGGGGGAGGGGGCGCCTGCATCCTAATTGGCCGGACACATGTTCATGTTTCCCAAGCCCCCTCCACCGTTTCCTTGCACCTGAGGGACAGACAGATGGATAGAAAAAGAGTTTGATAAATTGAGTTGAGAGAGAGATTTAGAATGAAATTGTAATAGTAATACGAGATCTGAGTGGCTCAATAGAAAGATAAATCTGATATATTACTGGACAGGCCAGTCTAAAGTACAGACTGACAAACTTTAACTTGACTCTTTTATATATATGTCTAGATCGATTGATTGATTGATTTATAGGTATATATGCATCTATCTATCTAATTTATCTAATCTATCTATCTATCTATCTATCTATCTATCTATCTATCTATCTATCTATCTATCTATCTATCTATCTATCTATCTATCTATCTATCTATCTATCTGTCTGTCTGTCTGTGTGTGTGTCTGTCTGTCCGTCTGTCTGTCTTTCTATCTATCTATTTATCTATCATCTATCTATCTATCTATCTATCTATCTATCTATCTATCTATCTATCTATCTATCTATCTATCTATCTATCTATCTATCTATCTATCTATCTATCTATCTATCTATCTATCTATCTATCTATCTATCTATCTATCTATCTATCTATCTATCTATCTATCTATCTATCTATCTATCGGTCTGTCTGTCTGTGTGTGTGTCTGTCTGTCTGTCTTTCTATCTATCTATTTATCTATCATCTATCTATCTATCTATCTATCTATCTATCTATCTATCTATCTATCCATCTTTCTATTTAAAGCGTGTGGGCAATGAAAGCTTATAAGGAAAAAATATTTTGTTCATTTATTAAAGGTATAAAATAATTTTTATCAAATTAAGCTTCTTCCCCCCCCCCCCGAATAAAGAATGATCATTTCTTTGCTTGATGACTTAGAATGTGAGAAGAACACTTATTTAAACGATGTCATTGTAAAATAGTGGATTTTGTTTGGGGGAAGTAAAGGTGTCTGGGGCGCTGTGTTAGTCACGAAATCTCTTTTTTTAAGCCGTTGCTACAGAAATAGATGAACACTACACCTCATCTACCCCGATGACCAACCCTAAGGGTTTAATGGCACATTCTTTTACTACAACTACTATGTTAAAATAAGAAGATCTATCTGTACGTCATTAAAAAAAAATTGGTCCAAGTCTCATGGTCCAGTTTATTAGGATTGGCTGTTTAAACCTATACTGTAAGTATATAGTGCCAACAGTTTTAATGCTAAATTTTCCAATGCGTCTGTGAGGCTCAATAATTTATATTTTTTTAAGAAAAACAACATCGCTGAAGTAAAAATAAAACGAAACAATTTAATAAGAATTAGGTTAACATGCCTACCAGGCTGCCCCGAATTGCACTTTTATTTTAAGTTTTACCAGACACAGATAGTTCGTTGGGGCCAGGCCCACCTACAGAGATTTCGGGCCCCTGGGCAGGGCTGTCACGCCGGGCCCCTGGGCATTTGCCCCCTGCCCCCTCCCTCTCGGCAGGTCTGGGGCATGGGGGAAGTGTATATTTTGTTAATTCTGTAGTCCAACAAAGTGAAAATTTATTCAACAGACACTCCAGAACGGTAAAAAATATATGATATTACAGCTGCTAATGATTTTTTCTTTTTAAAAGGGAATCAGCATTCAAATGTTTCTTTTTATAACGTTCAAATAAATTTACAATTACAGTAATTAAACATTAACAACAAATAAACTTACCACACAATGTGAAGACTGTAAACATGCTGAAAAACTGTGCGTACATGTTATCAAGTAGAGTTAAGGTGACAGAATGAGCATACACGCAGCTGATATCACACACTTTGTAGAAATATTCTTTTGGATGACGATTTTCCTTTGTTATAATGTCCAGTGATTCTTAAAAGAAAAGTGTTCCGTGACACAGATGGGGGCCGAAAAAATTTGTTTTAAACATTATCGTCGTTTCTGTCCAGGTTGTTTCATCTTTTTTTTTTCAAGAGGTCAAATAAATGTTTGTAGCCAGGAATGAATCAAGAGGCTACTGTGGTCGAGATGGATAGTGCGCTTACTTGTTGACCCGAGGCTATTGGATTGGAACCTCGTAAAGAAACTAGGACATTTTTTCAAGACCCAGGTAATTATTGGGGGAAACTCCGAAAAATAACGGACAAAGTCAACAGTTCAATAACGGACAAAGTCAACAGTTCAATAACGGACAAAGTCAACAGTTCAATAACGGACAAAGTCAACAGTTCAATAACGGACAAAGTCAACAGTTCAATAACGGACAAAGTCAACAGTTCAATAACGGACAAAGTCAACAGTTCAATAACGGACAAAGTCAACAGTTCAATAACGGACAAAGTCAACAGTTCAATAACGGACAAAGTCAACAGTTCAATAACGGACAAAGTCAACAGTTCAATAACGGACAAAGTCAACAGTTCAATAACGGACAAAGTCAACAGTTCAAGAACGGACAAAGTCAACAGTTCAATAACGGACAAAGTCAACAGTTCAATAACGGACAAAGTCAACAGTTCAATAACGGACAAAAATAACAGTTCAATAACGGACAAAGTCAACAGTTCAATAATGGACAAAGTCAACAGTTAATTTCTCAAGTTGTGAATAATTTCTTTTCTTATATTTTTTTTTTGGAACTAGTTTGGTCAATACACTAGTTGTTTCTCTGGCCAAGAAAAAAAAGACATAAGAGACATTATTGAAATTGGCATTTAAATTGCGTAAAAACATCTCGAATGACGGAACATGCCATAGGCAAAACAAATAGTAGAAATAGTAATTATTTGCACTAAGGGGAAGTAAATTTGCATTAATTAGTAGCACGATCAGTTTATTTTTGAGATTTTACTCCGGCTAGACCAAAGAGCTTATTCTTACAATGTGCAGTATTAAATCTTGAGAACCTTTGTTGAGCGGCAGATCACGTGTGATGATTTTTTAAAAATATGTTTTATTTCTTATATCTTTCTACTGCAAACTTTTTTTTAAGTTATTTTTAATGACTTAATTATCTATTACCTTACGTTTTTTTCTTTATTTTTTTTTTTTAATTTGATTCTTTAGTTTCGTACTTAACCCTTGATTACTTGGCGATGTATTTTTAACTTCGAACATAGCATTTCGCTTTAAAACCGTTAGACTTATTATGAGCGGCCGAAGTTGGAGGTTTTTTTTTGTAAATTGTTTACTTA
The DNA here is from genome assembly GCA_021962125.1 of Bulinus truncatus. Classification (NCBI taxonomy): domain Eukaryota; kingdom Metazoa; phylum Mollusca; class Gastropoda; family Planorbidae; genus Bulinus; species Bulinus truncatus. The sequence goes on along the minus strand of JAGDYQ010000170.1, from coordinate 1,202,548 downwards.
AAAATGTAAAAAAGCAGATTAGCTTTTAAACTATATATATTATATAAATTGATAGAAAGATGAGTGAAGTCCCTGTAAGGATGAAATGAAGTCTCTTAGAACCTTTTCACCACAAATTAGACGGTTTTTATGATGCCTTCATCGGAGATCGAACCAGGCACTTTCAGGTCGACAGTCGAACGCTTTATAGCACGACCATGCGTTCACCACAGACATATAGATTCACCCGTTTAATTTGGGGAGGGAGCGGGCAAGATTGCTAGCTAGGACCCAGCACCAGGGTTGAAGTAAGGAGCTGCAAGAGGAGGACATGTCAGGAGCTCTTTATTCTAAGAGCCCCATTTAGATACAACAAGCAAAAATTAAGCCTGTATAAATAGAGAGAGAAGTAAGTCATGTTTAATAACTGTTACAAAAATAAATAATGATGACGCCCCTTTGTTTAACTTATAATCTATCTATCTATCTATCTATATATAAATATATATATATATATATATAAGCCCCTTAGGAGCCCTGAAGCCCGACCCTGAAGGGTCATATCGCGAAATGAACTTTTGATGTACACATGGCAGGCCAAGACCTACATCATGGGTCTAGGACTTAAGTTTGCTGAGATCTAGGGCAATCCTTTGTTAATATAGCTTATATAGTAAAAAACGGTACTTAATAAGCCCCCTTTTTCGGCCCTCAGAGGTCAGATCGCGAAACGGACTTTTAATGCACACATGGCAGGCCAAGACCTACAAAATGATATATACATCATGGGTCTAGGACTTATGGTTGTTGAGATCTAGGGTGATGACGGACAGACAGACAGACAAAACGGGGACAATAAAGCATTTTTTTTCGAAAATGCTCTAAAAAAGCTAGTCATAAATGTCAGGGGGCCCAGACGCTAGCTATTGAATGCCCCGCGACCTCAGCAACGCAGCACATCGTCTTAATATTCCAACACAACACATCATCTTCGGCTTCCAATCCTGTGTAGTTCAGTAAATATTGTTTTTTTATGGCTTCAAACTATCCAGACAAAAGGGGATTTATTTACTCGTCACAACCATCGACATCGATTATATTTTGTAAAACTCTATCTGTCGGTGCGTCTGTGCGTGCATGTACACCGTGCCCTTAAGGGGCCTAACGGTTACAGTAAAACGACTTTACCATAGATGGTTGTCAGAAGGGCCCCAGCAGTAAGATAACAGGGGCCCAAGATAGGTCACCGGTGGCCCCAGCTACCAAATCGTCTCAATAGCCCATTATATAAAATCCTCGTGATTTCATTGTAACAAGAAACTCGTTTTATGGTTTCTCGCGAATGACACAAAAGAGATTGTCCACCAAAACTGGAAAATACTATCGATTAAAATAAATACTGTAGCCTATATCTTATCTGAGTGTGCATAATGGTGTGTGCATGTGTTGGCGTCTTGCGTGTGTAGCCCCTTATCATATTTTTTGGGTTAAAAGCGGGCCCTAATATTTCCTTATTGCCT
>JAGDYQ010000170.1:1171806-1200549 GCA_021962125.1 Bulinus truncatus | reverse complement strand
GCACCCTAATATACATATATATTAACATTGCAGTCAATGTACAAGGATGTAATGAACTTATCTACAAACAAAATGTTTATATACATATAGCTGAATGTACATTGGGTGCATGCATATGTAATTGAAAATGTTCTGAATGATTATTGATGAACACAATAATGACCACAATAATGACCACTATAATGACCACAATAATGACCTCAAAATTATAATGTTAGGAAAAATTATTGTATGGGTCCTAATTTGGTCTCACAGAAAAGTAACTAGAGATAGAAGACTGAATGGATAGATATAATAGATAAAAGAATAGATATATAGAAAAAAAAAGATAAATAGACAGAAAGATAGCTAGCTCACCAATCTCTAAGATACAAGACCCCCAGCTACGGTATCGCAGGCGAAAGTTCTTCCACAGTAAAGCGTTGATCTGTGCTAGAGACATCCTTAGCTAGTCTGCCGCGTCAGATTTACGTTTATTGATCGAATGCATCGGCTTTTGAACAAAAGAAATGACTTTATACACATTATATATACATATATATATATATATATATATATATACACACACACTAGCTGTACCCTGCAAACCTTTTGCATAGAGCTATATGCACTTAGGCTTGATCGGTAGGCTAGGTTATTATTTGGTTTCGGACAGATCCGATTTTTTTCATGGTTGTATTTTAAACTGGAATACTGTTGTATTAATTCTTTACTTTCGATTTAACGCAGAACCCAAATCGCTTTTATTATATATATATATATATATAACATATAGTTTATTTACGGCCATTGAATCTCTCATGCAGTTTTTTTTATAGACTAGTATTGAGAACATTATTGGGTCATGTCGGAAAAAAAACCATTGTGCTTTGGAGAGGAGTGGGAGGGGGGGGGGGTCGAAGGGAAAGGGGGGGGGGTGATAGCTTGAACAGCCATTCACAATTATGAAATAGTGTGGTCTAGTCAGGCTGGATAGATTATGCTCGTGGGCCCAGCCTTTTGACTTTAAAGCTAATGACGAAATGTTTACGGCACTAACAATAAACAACAACTATGGGTCCCTCCCGCCCCCTTCCCTCCCCATCATTGGAGCGTGTCTGTAGCCACGTAGTGAATATTGGGGGTGCGGGAGTGGGGGTGGGAAGGGAAAAGGGTCTGGCCTGTCTTTGGGTAATATTCTCCTTTTCTATCATTACACGGGGAAAAAAAAATTAAAAGTTAAAGAAGCCGCGTGGTCCACGACAGACAATTCTAAAATGCCGTGAAATTATCACCCCTTGTGATGGTAGATAAGGACGTTAGGCTTGTGGCTTACAAAAAGAAAATTCCTGGCTCTTTTACTTTCACACACATTTGAGACTACGAAGGCACACCACGGGGGGGGGGGGCATATGTAGGTGACTGGTACTCGCCGAGAGTCAAATACGTCAACCCACAGCATGCAGTTCGTGATGTCAGCATCAGGTTCCGGCTCGCAGCGTAAAGTTTCCGGCTCGCAGCATAAAGTTCCGGCTCGCAGCATAAAGTTCCGACTCGCAGCATAAAGTTCCGATTCGCAGAATAAAGTTCCGTCTCGCAGCATAAAGTTTCCAGCTCGCAGCATAATGTTTCCGGTTCGCAGCATAAAGTTCCGGCCGGCAGCATAAAGTTCCGGCTTGCAGCATAAAGTTCCGGCTCGCAGCATAAAGTGCCACTCGTACAGCTTTTTAAACTTAATACAAATTTAATATCTTACATGGAATGACATATTTAATTATTATCGTTAAATTAAGGATGTTCACAAATTATAAACAATGTGGCGAAAGTGTACAACATTAGCTTAAGGAATGTTTTAGAAAAGTAGCGACAGCAAATTATTCTAGGTTGTTCAATGTTTTTTTTTATATCAAATTTCGTCACATATATATTAAATTGTAAGTCACTGATATTGGTAACTTATTTCTACAGATAAAATACAATTCTAAAAACTTACAAAACTTGTACGACAGTAATACATATAGAATAAAAGTACAATTACTCAGACAATTTATTGATTTGATATGAATCATTAATTTCAAGAGAACGTCTGTGACATGACGCGTTGTCAAGATTGGTTTCACAGTGATCAATGGGGAATTTCCGAATTCAGGAAATATTTCAGTTGCTTTTTTATTGTTTGTTATTGTGAAACTTTAAACAATTGGCTTCGCGGATCATTCTAGAGATCTGTGACCTAACAATACCCTTACCTATATTTGTCCAGTTTCTTATGACGATTTCTTCTACGCCCAACCTCTAATGCACAATACACAATGGTGTGCACATCTGCACAGTTTTGTACCATTCCACTGAATAGTTCGCTGTATTGACCTTTACGATTATAATATTTTTATGAAGCCTTCTTTTCCAGAATGAAGGGAATGAACGCATTTAAACACAACTTAAAACAGACCACAGGTTAGATATTATACATATTGCGTAAGCCTCGTTTTGAAACAATGTTTTCATCGTCGCCATTTTATGATATTTGCACTCATCAGTCCATTCATTGAATAGAAATGTGTATTATATATAAAGCTCCTAAAAACCCATGTACTTAAGAATTAAATAATATATTATTCCTTTTTTATAAAGCAAATGGAAGCTTTTTTAAACCATATTTCATGTGTTGATAAGAACAACAAAGAGGTGTAAACAGGTCTGTGTGTTTTTATGAATGGAAAGCGTCATTGGAAACAAAAGCGATTAACAACAATGGCGCGAGAGTTTTTAACACAAAACCGAGGACTATGTATACAGCGATTTGCTATCTGTACAATAAGCAATGGTGGGGATGAAAGAAGGGCACCATAAAAATCATCCCATTAGTGGTTTACAGGATCTAGGAGATTTCATCTCATCCTTAAACCACGTAGTACGTGCTTTTCTATTGTCTATTTGAAGTTGTTTTAATACACTATTATTTTAAACTTTTCTGTGTGTGGCTGGTCGGGTTTATGGCCGGGTTTGTCCTTAAGTCTTTGAAACTTACAATTGAAATTACAATTTTGTAAGAATGCTTCTTGATGCTACATTACAATACGCGATTTTAAAAGTTAAGCGGTCTTCAGTTTATTTTTTTTAAACTAATGTTTAGGAGCTGTCCATTATTTATGTCAACAAATTTTTGGCGATTTTTACCTCCCCCCCTCCCCCTTGTCAACAACTTGTCAAACTTCCAGATACGACCACCCCCCCCCTATAAAATTACGTCAACATTTGATAACCCCCCCCCCCTAAAAAAGGTGGCTTCCAAAATGTTTATGTGGCAAAATTAGTAGGAATATAATTAGTTTAATTAAAATACTGAATGTTAAGCGAGTGTGTTTAACACAGGACTACAAACGCTGCTTAATTTTCCTTTATCAAGTAATTCTATTAAATAAAAAAAAAGTAACATTGTTGACGTCAACTTTTCTTGACCTCCCCCTCCCTCCCCCTTGTCAACAATCGTCAAAAATTTTCTGACCCCCCCCCCCCATAATGTTGACGTAATTAATGGACAGCCCCTTATATTGTGAAATAAATTCACACTTTAAAAATAATGTCGGAAAGATAAATAAAAAATAAAAAAGAACCAACCAAAGAGCCGGTGCAGAGATGCGCGAGTGAAAAATAGAGCCATACACAGACTTATATTGACTTGCTAAAATATAATACAAGCATGTAAAGTAATTAAAATTATAAAATATATAAAAAAATAATATTAGAAAAACGTTTTTTCAAAAGAAAAAAGCATTATATTAAATGAATGAAATAGTGAATATATATAACTCCTTACATTATACAAATATGTGTTGTACATTTTTGTCCCTAAAAATGAAAATAAGCGTGGGTGCAAACAATAAACTGGAATAAATAGATCTTTACATTAAATGATACAAAGAAATACATAATTGACTAATCTATATGCATAGTCGTGCACCCAAGCATATAATATTTAGTCGTGTTGATTAATATAAAAATCGTGTATGCTAGAGAGGATTATTTTTGTTTACTTTCTGGTGCACATCTTTGTTGACAATATTTTCTGTTTTGTTTTTTTTATTTATTTTTTACGTTAATTAATTTTTTTTTTAACTTTGCGATATTGTAGACTTTTCTGTAAATAAATACTAGTCTATTTTTAACTGCCAAATGCTATAAAAAAATTGAATTTTTGATTATTTTTGTAAAGAGTTTTTATTTCAGCGCAAATCCCCACCATACATTTCTTCTTTTTTTTTAAAAAAAAAAAAGAGCTAAAAGATAAATTAAATAAAATCAACGAAAATTGAAGACTGAGACAGCATAGAGGTATTTTTAACACAATGAAGTCGAAAAAGTGATACTTTAATCTTCACAGTAATAATTGTAAAAATACATTTTTTTTTTAAATTTTCAAAACTATTGTAAGGGAAGTAACCTAACGTTGCCATCCTCAGCTACAAGGGGATAATCCTGTTCTTACTGCTACCTAATATATATAAAAAAGAACATATAAACAGTGTGGAAACAAGTTTAAAATAGAATTAATAAAATAAAGAGCAACATAAATATGACTGATACAATTTGAAAAACAAAAAAAAAATTGTATATAAATAAAGACGTAGAAAATATATGAAATTGTACACCCTATAAATTTGGCCAAAATCAAACCTGGTCTAGGACACATACCATGATTTGTTGGAGTATATTATTGGGGGGTCACCCGGCTAGAAATGGGAAATCACTTTATAAGCTACAATGGATGTACTGTGGTCAAAGACAATAATGCAAGACAATGATTTGTTTACAGCTGGCTGTGGTGAAGGATGTGGTAAGCACACACAGCACCTCTACTCTGCCCGGCTGAAGGAAAGTTCTCGAAGCCTGCCATATCTGACAGAGGGGTTAAGCACACAATATCCCCCCCTTCCCCCTCCCTCCTCTGTCCATGTTGGCAAGATAAAAAATCCCCACATCGCCATTCATACCGATCCGCGAAACGCGCAACCTGCCGGTCTGGGAAAGAGTGGGCAAGTGTGGGCAAGTGTGGGGCAAGTGTGGGGCAAGGTTGGGCAAGTGTGGGGCAAGTGTGGGCAAGTGTGGGGCAAGTGTGGGCAAGTGTGGGCAAGTGCTTAAAAAAAGAAAAAACGCCAAATATTCTTCCATGTCAGCTGATGTAGCGGGCAGTAAGAAACAAGCCAACGAAAAACAAAACTTTTGAGAAGAAAAAAAGTATTTCTCAAGAGTAATTCCAATCTTAGGTCTGTGAGTGTGTGAGGAAGGGGGAGGGGGTATTATTTAGTAGATCAAGGCGGATTCTTCCAGTACCATTTTCTATGGCAATTATCGCGGAAAGGGAAGTTCTCACTCGTTGTCTATTTTTTTTTTCATATTTACAATTAAGCCTCTGATAAAGATCATTGATCCGGTAATATGACAAACTGGTATTACACTGACTAAAAAAGTAAAAACATTTTTCATCTCACTTATTGGTCTGATTATTGCATTCAAAATGATCACCCAATGGTCTGAAGTAGGCGGTCCACATTCTCCCAAAGTAACGACCCGAAAGAATGGCCACAGCTGTTGTTTAATGCGTTGGTGATACCATTGATCATCTGGCCAATGACACTGGTGGAACATAAAAGGAAATAATTTTAATTTTTCACTAAGAGATATCAGAATCATTTCAAATTACTTTATCTGTTTTTGGATAACGAATTTTCATTATGAGGTTAAGTTTATATTTTTTTTTATTTTTTTCTATAATAAATGGTTAAGTTCATTGCAAGCATAAAGCAATAAGAAATATATGGCTTAAAAATGTGCGCTTTGTTTTGGTTATTTGTAAATTATTGTACGTACTTAAAAAGTCATGCTTTAGTATAAGCACTGGATTGAAAGAATTAAGTGACAGATAAATAGCAAAAGTATAAAACGTGCTAATTTAGAAGTGTCCACTTACCGGCAGACAACACTATTAGTGGGATTTTTTCCACCGCCCTCTATCTGGGCGATTGCGTCGTCGTATTCGGCGATATAGGTAGTCAGACAGGCTGTATAATTTGCCTCGGCATCACTTTGCACAGCTTGGTCAGTAACACAGGAAGAGTTTTTGAGGGCGGACACATCTTATAAAAAAAACTAAATGCATAACAAAAATAGTGAACCAAAAACCTTATAATAGTCAAATTACATTCCCGAATCTCAAAAACGATAAATAATTCTGTATAGGAACAAAAAAAACACAACAACAGCACTTTGCATGTTTTACTAATGGTTATTTATTTTGTAAGTCGCTTTTAATGAACACTAGGGTGGGGTAGGTGGCGCTTTGGAAGTGATCCGGATCTATTTGCTCTATCGATGCGTTTCGGGTTCAACTCTCAGTTTGGTGTCCACTTACCAATCTATGTCTCCAGTAGTGCCTAGATGGCCATTGCACTTCTTTCGGAATTTTTTTTAAAAAAAGGGCACTTTAAAAAAAAAGTTCATTAAATTGGTACATAGATTGAAAAGATCTAATCTTAATTTTTTTTTTCAAGTATCATGATTACTAAAGAACATCAACAAATAAAATGGACACTTTGACCTAATAAGCCAATATTTTTGTGTCAAACGCTGACCTTTTTTTCCTTCAATGGAACACAGGTAGCCCAACATATACGTTTCGCATGTAGCTGTAGCCTTAGCTGCTGGATCCCGGCAACCCTTTTCCCACTTAGCAAGACAATACTTGAATGTAAGGTAATTGCTATAGAGAAAAATGTAACAGAGCTTAAGGACTGCCTATACTCCTTGTCATGGTAAAAGTTGTGTGTACTACGCACACAGGTGTGTGTGCATGTTTGGAGCTTGGCCAACCAGGTCAACCTGAGGTCACGGTGTCAAGTCTCTAGTTAATTCGAGAGTATAAATATCATGTTTATTGTAAATAGGGGTTGTCTAAGAAGGTGAGAGAGAGCAACGTAGAATGTTCGAGTATGATGCAAGCAAATTATATAAAGAGGATGTTTGGGAGTTAAAGTCAAGTCAGTTCAGTTCAGTTCAGATAAAGTCAGAGAGAGAGACAGTATTCGAGTTCAGTTCGGAGTTCAGTTAGATGATCATCAGTCAATTAGTGAATCAGCATATTCAGTGTATCAGAGTATATGAGTTTAGTTAATCAGTTGAGTTTATTGGAAAGTTAATAAGTATTTATTCAGTGAGTTAAGGAGATTATCAGTCATTGTGATAATTCAATTTATATTGGATTTATTATGTTTATATTTGTTTGTATTGTTAATAAACTATATGAACCATGGAACATGAATTGAGTTTCTCATTATAAACCAGTTCATATAAATTACATCCTTTACACTCCTATGTAAGGTAATTGCTATAGAGAAAAATGTAACAGAGCTTAAGGACTGCCTGTACTCCTATTTAAAGTTTATAGGTGGCTCGAGCGATGGCCAAAAAATATACCCAAAATAGAAACTACACGAATGTATAAAATGAACTAACATATGAACTTTATTGGAATAGCCCTGATAAAAATAGCTCCCATCCCGGGATCACGGGAAATCCCCGGAAACTTGTTATTTAAAAAAATATAGCCTAAAAAGTTTTGTAATAATAATTGCTTTTTTTTTTTACGGAATTTATTAAATTAAAAACAATTTTTGTGGTAGAGAAAAAAATGCTTTCATTTAAAGGAAAATATTTCACACACAGCCCACAAAATATGTCTCCATTGGTGCCTCCATGGTGTTTGCACAATAGGCTATGGAGAGTACGAAAGAAGGGCACTTTAAATACAAATCAATCCATTGATAGCTAATTCGATCAAATAGTGGAACAATACATCTTTTCAGGAACATGTTAAATTGCTGCGAAATGAGAGAACATTTTCTAATTGCGACAACAAAAGAGATACCTTTTAAATTTAAATAGCATCCTGGGATATTCAGGGATCAGAATATTTGCCGGGGAAGTGTTTAGTGAGCTTACATTCGGCCAGGGTCTCGTGAGTGAGAGACGCTAACTTGCTGTCCACCTAGAACATTTTTGACCTTTTACTTTGAAGATTAACCTATTTATAATTATGTAATATATATTTATAAATATATTGTACTAGCTCGCAGGCAAGGTGTCACCCTAAAAAAATTTCAATCCTTGCGTCAACGCATCTAAAAAATCATCCTCGACCTACCGGTGGAGACGTAAGGTCATGGAGACAATGTTTCAGGAATTCTAACGTGACCAATTCAATGGGAAAAAAAAATGTCAACTTCTGTTTAGGGTTTTGGGGGTAGGGGGGGAGGGGGTTGGGGTTGGGGTCGGAACCGTGTTTGGGCAAGTTAAATATCTTCAACATGGACATTATACTCACTGACAGGTACCGTTGTACCTCAATGCTCACCGACAGGTACCGTTGTACCTCAATATGTCCAAGAGTCCCACCAGTTTGCCAAAATTTAGCATATCAACGCCCGAGTTACACCGTTTCCAATGAAAGCATCCCCACTGCCTCTTGGAAACGAGGGTCGCTTCCAGAAAGTATAATTGTGGATGTTTCAATTTTTACACGCATTTGTTGAGCTTCAAATGAATTATAATGACATAAGTATAGGCGGGTGAGTGAATAAACAGAATCCGTGCGAGGTGAGTTAATCTATCTATCTATCTATCTATCTATCTATCTATCTATCTATCTATCTATCTATCTATCTATCTATCTATCTATCTATCTATCTATCTATCTATCTATCTATCTATCTATCTATCTATCTATCTATCTATCTATCTATCTATCTATCTATCTATCTATCTATCTATCTATCTATCTATCTATCTATCTATCTATCTATCTATCTATCTATCTATCTATCTATCTATCTATCTATCTATTTATCTATCAATCTATCTATCTATCTATCTATCTATCAATCAATCTATCTATCTATCTATCTATCTTGCTATATGTCTGTCTATGTATCTAATCTTCTAATTACTGTTTTTGTAAATTGTCAACCGTATTCCCATGAGCATAGTTTGGTGCAATTTAAAAAACGATGACATGGGTCAAGAGGTTCATTAGCCAAATATGATTTTTGTTTTTTAAAATGCGTTTTCTTTGTACAGCCTTTCTGGTCAACTTTTCAAGGAACTAAAGCCTTAATTTTGCCATAGGTCAGATGTATCCATGAAGAGAAAATTAATCCAGCATTACTCCTCGATGAACATTTAGCCACTGGTACTAAAAAAGAAACAATATTATAGATGTTCAGAGAGTTTTTTTTACAGAAAAATCAATTCTTCTTTTTCTTCCTTACGCTCTACAGCCCATTTAGGGCCCTGGCCTGCCATACTACACTTCTCCACTTTTTCCGATCAATGGTCTTCTTCCTCCACCCTCTCACTCCTTTGGCTTTAAGGTCTTTCTCCACTTCCTCCAACCATCTGCTTCTTGGCCTGCCATTAGGCCTCTTCTCATTGGGTGTTGCCTTATATATTACCTTTGAACCTCTGTTGTTTTCCATTTTTTCTATGTGCCCTACCCACCACAATCTATTCATTTTAATTTCAGCTGTTATATTTGGTTCTTCGTACAGATTGTACTGCTCTGAATTGGTTCTACTTCTCCACTCGTTATTGTCCTTGACTGGCCCATATATTTTCCTAAATATATTCCTTTCCCAAGCGTTTAGTCTATTTTCGGCTTTGGTTGACAGAAAAAATCAATGCCCTTGAAAAATATTTGACAATGTTGTCAGTTTTTGTTTAATTCCGTGCTAGGGCGTCAAAGAGGACAATTATCACATGGAGAGGACAATTATCACATGGAGAGGACAATTATCACATGGAGGACAATTATCACATGGAGAGGACAATTATCACATGGAGAGGACAATTATCACATGGAGAGGACAATTATCACATGGAGAGGACAATTATCACATGGAGAGGACAATTATCACATAGAGAGGACAATTATCACATAGAGAGGACAAATATCACATGGAGAGGACGATAGCCAGATGTATTGGGTGTGGACTGCATTATACACCCATCACCGCCAACATTTTTGGTTGCTGAACATCTCAGGACCCGCCTGGACACATCTCTACAGCGTGTAAGGAAATCGGTTTGCATTATCAAAAGTGATTCCTAAAAAAAGAAAGATTATTTCCAAGGCCTGATTTAAACTTGATAAGGCCCTAAGCTATTTGAGATGCGATGCCCTGTATAAATTCAGATATGTCAGTGCCAAATATTTAAGTATATACAACAATTGCTCACTCGGACAATTATTTGGTTTTGTTACCTCCTCACCAGCGGCAAATCTTGCTTAATAATTGTGAAAAAACACCAAACGCTTTAAAAAAGTATAAAGAAAAGTTGTACAAAACAATATACACAAAGCAAATTCTTCAATCATACATTATGCAAAGCAAATTCTTCAATCATATATTATGCAAAGCAAATTCTTCAATCATACATTATGCAAAGCAAATTCTTCAATCATACATTATGCAAAGCAAATTCTTCAATCATACATTATGCAAAGCAAATTCTTCAATCATACATTATGCAAAGCAAATTCTTCAATCATACATTATGCAAAGCTCTATTCTTGTGGGAAGCACTTTCAATGGCATACGAGTTAAGAGTGAAAAGAATCAATACATTGAAGATGATGTTTATTTTGCAGTTAGATTGATGCTATACATACTTAAATACCAAGTCTACAAAAGGACTAATACTTCTTCTATGATTAATATCTCTACAAAACTTATATCTCTCCTCTAGTAATCTTATCAATCTATCTTCAACTGATCTTTACATTCATACTGACCTCTATACTTATACTGATGAAGATAAGTCATCATAATTCTTTCATCTCATTGGAAGACTAATCAGAACCAATACTGTCATTTCATTGACGTGTTAAAACACCGAGAGGTGTACAGATCTCGACTGTCGACGTGATAGTCCTATGTTCGATCTTTGGTGAAAACCAAGAGAGATTTTCCAGGTCTTGGTGAAAGTTAAATAGCTGTCCCTCAAGTTCACGCAGTTTTAAATGGGTACCTGACTTATTTTGGAGAGTAAAGGCGATTCGGTGCTGTGTTAACTATACAATCAGTTTATATGCAGTGGCTACAGAAACAGATGGATTCTACACTTCATTTGCCCCGATGTCCCTTTAGGGCTAAGGGAACTTTACTACCACTACTACTAAGTTGAAACAGGACCATTATGGCATTGAAAACATCGGTCTAGTCTCATGATATAGCTAATTTTGCTACTGTTAAAACAGTTCTAACGCAAAGCTATCTTATTCGTTCAGTAAACTGCCTTATTCGTTCAATCAGCTGCCTTGTTCGTTCAATCACCTGCCTTGTTCGTTCAATCACCTGCCTTGTTCGTTCAATCACCTGCCTTGTTCGTTCAATCACCTGCCTTGTTCGTTCAATCACCTGCCTTGTTCGTTCAATCAACTGCCTTGTTTGTTTAGTCAAATGCCTTAAGCGTTCAATTGTATGAATGAGGCTGTATCAAAAATGCTTTAGTTGAATCAGGCACATTGTTGTTGGTGGGTGGATGGAGGGAGGCATTTATCAGTTCTGTAGTCAACCACACAATATTTATACCGAAATCTGAAAAAAAATTTTTTACACCATTTATTATTCTTTTTCCAGGATCAACATTTTTGCAATGAAAATGTTAAAAACTTTCATTAACATTCCAGTTAAAAATAAACAAACTTACCACATAAAGTTAAGACTGTAAGGATGCTAAGAAACAGTGCGTCCATGTTTATCAAGTTGAGTCAATACGACAGAATGAACTTACAGCTGATATCACGCTCTTTGTAGAATTAATCTACCGAATGTCGATTTTCCATTGCTTCCAGTGCTTCTAAAAAAGTTGTGCAGCGAGACAGCTGTAACCAAAAAAAGTTGTATTTACACATTGTTGACTTATATCTCCAGGTTTAGAAGTTAAGACCGCTCGACTGATGACCTGAAGCTCTCGGGTTCGAACTTACCAAAAAGATGGACCGATATTTGTCCATAAATGTAACCATTGAAGGAAGGGGGAGCACAATATTTACTCCAGGTAATATTTTGTGAGGAGCTGCATTCAGATGTCATGAAGACGAAATTTCGACTCGTTGTCTTAAATACATAAAAGATAATGTGCTAAGTAATCATACATAACCATATTAGTTTCGTAATCAAATATAATATAAAAGCGATTTGGGTTAAATCGAAAGTACTGAATTAATAACAACAGGTAGCGTTGACGGGAAAAACGTAATTTGTGACGGGTTTGGCTTGGTTGGTTGGATTGGTTGGTAAGCTTGTTTTTGTTGGCTGACGGTTGGTTTGGTTGGTTAGCGTTGAAGGATAAAACGTAATTTGTAACGGATTGGGCTTCGTTTGGTTGATAGGATTAGTTGGCTAGGTTGGTTTGTTTGTTTGATTGGTTAGTTGGTTTGGTTGGTTTGTTTGGTTGGTTATTTGGTTTGGTTTGGTTGGTTAGCGTTGACGGGTAAAACGTAATTTGTGACGTATAAAATGTAGGTAATTTCTGCACATTAGGAAGGTGGCATAAATCAGCACCTAATTAACCGTATTTAAAAATTCAGTAGCCAAAATGATTAGCAAGGGTTTCACATTACACCTAGATTTCCCGGGATAAACCGGGCTTAATATCTAGTATATAATATAAACACACCAGCCCACTATTATTTCGCACTTTGTAATAATTCTAAACCTGTCTAAGATGTGAGGACACAGTGTATTTTTTGTTTCTTTGTTTACGATCTTTTTAAAACCTTGTCTGAATAAATACATGTCTAATACTTTAAACCATGAAGAGGTTTTTAGTTGGGGGTGGGGTGGGGGGGGGGGTTCAGGAAATACTATTTTTGTATGGCACCATCAGGCAAGTACACTAAATGCTTTCGGACAACAGAGGATACATAACAAAACACGTTAAAGCATTATTAATTTGGACCGTTAAATTGAGTAAAAATGAATAAATCGAGTCAATCTGGATTGATAGAGCACGTAATATGCAAAAAAGATAGTAGAAACTATTGCTACTTGCAGTAAGACAGATAGTAGAAACAATTGCTACTTGCAGTAAGACAGATAGTAGAAACTATTGCTACTTGCAGTAAGACAGATAGTAGAAACTATTGCTACTTGCAGTAAGACAGATAGTAGAAACTATTGCTACTTGCAGTAAGACAGATAGTAGAAACTATTGCTACTTGCAGTAAGACAGATAGTAGAAACAATTTCTACTTGCAGTAAGACAGATAGTAAAAACTATTGCTACTTGCAGTAAGACAAATATTAGAAACTATTCCTACTTGCAGTAAGACAGATAGTAGAAACAATTGCTACTTGCAGTAAGACAGATAGTAAAAACTATTGCTACTTGCAGTAAGACAGATAGTAGAAACAATTTCTACTTGCAGTAAGACAGATAGTAAAAACTATTCCTACTTGCAGTAAGACAGATAGTAGAAACAATTTCTACTTGCAGTAAGACAGATAGTAAAAACTATTGCTACTTGCAGTAAGACAGATAGTAGAAACTATTGCTATTTGCAGTAAGACAGATAGTAAAAACTATTGCTACTTGCAGTAAGACAGATAGTAGAAACAATTGCTACTTGCAGTAAGACAGATAGTAGAAACTATTGCTACTTGCAGTAAGACAGATAGTAGAAACAATTGCTACTTGCAGTAAGACAGATAGTAGAAACTATTGCTACTTGCAGTAAGACAGATAGTAGAAACTATTGCTATTTGCAGTAAGACAGATAGTAAAAACTATTGCTACTTGCAGTAAGACAGATAGTAGAAACTATTGCTACTTGCAGTAAGACAGATAGTAGAAACAATTGCTACTTGCAGTAAGACAGATAGTAAAAACTATTGCTACTTGCAGTAAGACAGATAGTAGAAACAATTTCTACTGGCAGTAAGACAGATAGTAAAAACTATTGCTACTTGCAGTAAGACAGATAGTAGAAACAATTTCTACTGGCAGTAAGACAGATAGTAGAAACTATTGCTACTTGCAGTAAGAAGTAGATTTGTGTCGATTAGTAAGTACCATTATCAGTTTATTCTAAAAATGTTTCTCCCGCTAAACTTACAAGGTTAATCTCGCTGCCCGGTATCAAATCTTTGCGACCGATCTTTAAACGCAATAATTTTTTTTTGTTGCAAAAAAATGCATTTTGCATTTGATAACTTTTTTGGCTGACTTACGTTTTTAATGCAAAATTTGATAGCTAGCTTCTAGCTAGTTATTATTCTTCTTCTTCCTTTGGCTCTACAGCCCATTTAGGGCCCTGGCCTGGCATACTACTCTTCGCTACTTTTCCCAATCTATGGTATTCTTCCTCCACTCTCTCACTCCTATGGCTTTAATGTCTTTCTCCACTCCCTCCAACCATCTGCTTCTTGGTCTGCCCTTAGGCATTTTCTCATTGGGAGTTGCCTTATATATTGTTTTTGGACCTCTGTTATTTTCCATTCTTTCTATCCACCTCAATCTGTTCATTTTGATTTCAGCTCTTATATTTGATTCTTCGTACAGCTTTAAATTGGCTCTACTTGTCCACTCCTTGTTGTCCTTTACTGGCCCATATATTTTCCTAAATATTTTCCTTTTCCAAGCGTTTAGCCTATTTTCTGCTTGTTTGCTGATGGTCCATGTTTCACTACCATATGTCATTGCTGGTCGTATCACTGTCTTATATTTGTTTTTTTTTTTAAAGTTTTCTGAAGATCTGTCTGTTTTTCAGTATTTTATATATACCAATAACTTTCGTTTCAACTATATTTTTTTTTATGAATGTGTCACAGATCACTTTTATTATTAGTTATTGTTACGTTTAGAAGTTACCCCCCCCCTTTTGCACACGCGCCTCCCGCCAGTATCGAGTGACTCATCAGTTGACCATGGAACATAACCCAGGGTCATGGTCAGAAATGTTACATCTAGAATTTACCGTCCACTCCCCGTTGCCACCTACACTGGCAATTTAAATTTACCCCGCCAATACGGACCCTTTCGCTTCTCATCAGTTGACCATGGAATGTAACGCAAGGCCATGGATATGTTACGTCAAGAATTCACCGCACCTCTCCCCCCCCCCCCATGTAACGGGTCAAACTTAACCCCTTCAGTGCTAGCCCACGCCACACACACCTCCTCCGAATGTAGAACGCTACTGTCAAACTTAACCCCTTCCATACTAGTATCAACTGTCCCAATCGCACCTCCCGCCAGTGGCGACGCCATTTGAAAGTTGTTTCTATCAGCTCTCGCTGCCTTTGCACACGGATTACCTACTGTTCCCCGAACCCTAATGACTCATGCTAGATGTCCACACCTCCCCGCCCACGCACGGACTAAGTCCCCACCCCTTTGCACACGGATTATCTACTGTCTCACTATCTACTGTCTCACTATCTACTGTCTCACTATCTACTGTCTCACTTTCTACTGTCTCACTATCTACTGTCTCACTATCTACTGTCTCACTATCTACTGTCTCACTATCTACTGTCTCACTATCTACTGTCTCACTATCTACTGTCCCACTCGCACGCCTCCAGCCTTTATAAAGGCGGCCACGAATACTTAGAGTAGACTTGAATAGTTAGACTTGTAAAATATTGTTTCACTAAATTTGTATCATAGTACATTAAATCAATAATGTAAAGTACACTCCTAAGAGTTGTGTTGTTTATATACTAGTACCTGCACCAGTGAGTTATAGTTAAAGATTTGGTAATTAAGTTGAATTACCTGGCGAGCCTGCCCTACATATAATATCAGCCTGCATTTTGAACGCTACAGTTATTATAATTTATGTTGAGTGCATTGTAGCAAAATTGTATTTTTTAAAAATAATCTTTTAAATTATATTTTTCAGAATTTTCCCGTACATACATACCAGCCAATTTATTTTTATGTGTATATTGTCATTCTTATTTGATTGTGAAAGTTTTATTTTAGCTTAGCTACTCTTGAATATAGAGAGATATTTTTAAGATGTTTATCACTATAATTTACAACACATTAAAGTTAAAACATTTCTTTTTAAGACAATAAAAAACATCAACAAAATTGTAAACTGAGAGAGCCGGAGTCTTTTATTTAACATAGTGTAGTCTAAAAAAAAAAAGAAACTTTAAATCATTACAGTAATAATTGTTAAATTACATTATAATTGACTTTCAACATTTCCAATGGGAGATAACTTAACGTCTCTTAGCCCCTGCAACTATAAGGGGGATAATCCTGGTCTTCAGGTGACCTGAAAACAAAAAAAAAACAGTAGAGAAATACAAAAATAGGATATCAAACTCAAACAGACGAAACTTTGTACACAAAAAATTCACTGCATTTATGAAATATACATCCTATACAAACTTAAATATTATGAGATACTAGCTGTGGCCTTCAAAACCTTTGCATAGAGTTATATCCCCTTAGACTTGATCGGTAGGCTTGGTTTCGGGCAGATCCGATTTTTCATCAATATATTTAAACTGGAATAATTTTGTATTAATTCATTACTTTTGATTTAACGCAGAGCCGAAATCGCTTTTATATATATTATTATTTCTTGAGTGACTCAACCACAAATTGATTTTATCGTTAAATTGCCCCTGTACAAGTCTTCTTCATAACTTTCCTCGTTTAGAAATCGCACTAAGTTGTTTCAGATCTTCCGGCAAAGGAAACACCTTTGATGTTGAAAGGGGTGGTTCTGTGGTCGTTAAGGACAATATATGAGATCATATCTGGCGGTGGTAACGGATGTCACCCAGTAACCAACCCTCTAGCGAAATGTCGCATATCGGCTAGATACACTTCACCAACAACTCTGTACGTGTTGGTAAGGAAAAAAAATCATATCTTGCCATTCTAGCCGATCAGCAGTACACACCCTAATGGTTTTGGTTAAGTGCTAAATTCCTTTTATTCTGTCATGTCAGTAAATGTAAGCATGGCAGAGTTGCACCATTGCCGAAATAAAGCTGCTACGGCAGGAACATAACACCTTGTCATAATAGCAGTAGCAGCGCAAAAATCTATATATTAATATATAACTATAGTTTTCTTGTTCATAAAAAAAGTGTTTGCCAAAGATTATTAATTCTGTAAGATTTTAAACTGATATTACATATAGAACTGAAACATTTTGGACTTACGGACGTGTCTGAGCTGCACACCACTGCATCCAAGCTGACTAGACACTGGTTTGAAGGCGATGGCCCACACATTCTTGAACAATGACCCGAATGAATCGCCGCAGTTGTCGTTTAATGCGTTGGTGATACAGGTGCTCAATTGCTCAACGTAACTAGTGAGACATAAATGAAAATGATTTAAAAGCCAGACTACGACATACAAAATCAAATCTTATAACTCAATCTATTTTAGTCGACAGTTTTAGTTCATTATGAGGAAAAACATGTTTTTATTTTACAATAAATACTTAAGTTCATTGTAACATAAAACATTAAGAAATTTTTGGCTTCAAAATATTTGCACTTTGTCAGGTTAGTTGTATATTATTGTATGCACGCATGGTGTGATACATTAA
Source organism: Bulinus truncatus (assembly GCA_021962125.1). Taxonomy (NCBI): domain Eukaryota; kingdom Metazoa; phylum Mollusca; class Gastropoda; family Planorbidae; genus Bulinus; species Bulinus truncatus. Next base: position 1,182,926 of record JAGDYQ010000170.1, on the reverse strand, counting down.
GACTGGACTGAAATATTTATGTGACCGATCAATAGCAAAAAGTATAAATAGTCCTACTTTAGCAGTGTCCACTTACGGGCAGACAGCACTATTGTCAGGATTGACGCCACTGATCAGTGCCTGGTACATTGCGGACTGGAACTCAAGTTGAAAGGTGTTTAGACAGGCTTCCATATGCACCTGGGCATTAGTTAGCGCCACTTGGTCAGTAATACAGACAGAGTTTTCCAGGGCAGACACAGCTTAAATAAATATAACTTAATGAACAATAGCAATAGTCGATAAATCAATTTACATAAAAAAGCAAGATTATCTTTCGGGATCGTAAATGCGATAAATCATTTTAAACAAAAAAATGAAATAATTTATAAATGGTTATTGACTAAAGGATCATTATTAAAATTATTCTCTTTCAAATTTCAAATCCCCATTGAATTTTTTTTGGATTGTTTTTAATGGACGCTTGATAGAGCTTTTTGGCCCCTTCGGATCTATTAGCTGTTGGTATGGGTTGCGGGTTCACCTCCCAATACAGTGTCCAGTCACCCAGCCAAGTCTACAGTTGTACCTACATGGCTATAAAACTCTCGGATATGGTATAATTGAAAGAAGGGAATTATTCGAAAAAAATTCATTTTCTGGTGAGTACCTTTAAAAGATTCAATCTTTATTCTTTCAAGGAGATCACAAAAACACTACCTAACAAACAAACAAACAACAAAAATACAAACAAACAACAAATACACAAACAACAAACACAGAAACACCTAAACTACATCTAAACAACAAAACTACAAACGCACAACATCACAACTAAACTAAATATTTGTGTGCCACGCTGACCTTCTCTTCCTTCATCAGAACACAGATATGCCAATACATCAGTTTGGCTTGTCACAGCGGTCTGGGTTGTTGGGTCCTGGCAATCATCTTTCTTATCGGCGACACATGTCTGGAGATCGTCATTACCCCTGGAGAGGGAAACGGAACAGAAATTATGGGATGTCAATTTAATGGCGGCAAATTTATGAGCTTAATATCCTCAACTTGAATCTGATCTAAAAATACCTTCATGAACTTCCGTTTAAGATGTAGGCCAATGGGATTATTCCATAGATTCTAACTAGATTGTAGAGTTGACGAATTCACTGGAGTCGGGGAAAAAATGTCAACTTTTGTTCCCTGTTTTGGGCGGTGTGTGCGCGTGTCTTGAGGGGGTTCAATAGGTTGGAATCTGGGTGGGGACGCGAATATCTTATAAATTACCCAGTGTACTCACTGACAGATCTGGTCGAACACATCATCGTCTGCTAGGCCACCCACGTTGCCGAGGTCACCCCCCTGGAAGCTGGCCAATGCTGAGGCACACTGTAGCAGCTCAGCGCAGTCTTCATCCCGCTTGGAAATGAGGGCCGCCTCTGGTGAAGAATTTATTACTGTATATGTTTCAAGTTTCTACTTGCAAAGGCTGAGTTTTAATGTAATAGCTCAACATGTCATTGTAAAAGGTGCATGTTGTAAAAAGTACATGTCATCGTAAAAAGTACATGTCATTGTGGGAAGTACATGTCATAAATTGAAAGTACATGTCATAATTGAAAGTACATTGGACTGCCTAAAGTACACGTACTCGATGAAAGTACGTATAATTGTCATAAGCACATGCACTTTTCTAATTATGTATTTAAACGGTGAAAGTACATGACAGGTCTAAAAGAGTAAGTTATTGTTGAAAAAAATGTGTACTAGTTGAAAGTCCTTTTTGTTGTTGTAAGTTTATGTAAATTGTAAAAGACAGTGCTACTGTAGAAAGTATACGTCATTGTTAAAAGTACGCGTATATAGGTAGCTCGCGAAATTCGCCCCTCTTTCGCGGCAATGTATTTATATGGAGATGCTCAAACCGCGGAGAATTTTCGGGGCGGTGCAGAGAAACTTGCGGCATCGCTTCTTATAGAGTTTTTTTTCGCATTTCGCGAGTGTAAACAATCCAAAATAGCAGCCTAAAAACATCGATTCAAATGAAAATCAAGGTTAAAATTGATATAAATGTCTTAAAATTAACAAATAAGACCTACATTTATATATAGAAACATGAATTATATCAGATTATACCAAAAAGTATGTTTTTTTTTTCACTTTTTTACTTGTAAAATACAATAACTGTAGAAAATGTATAATAAGAAGAAAATGTCTGCCGACGTCTTCAAACAAAAAAAAAAGAAAATTAAAAAAAAAAATTCATTATATCCGATCGGCTGACGCTCACTTTCGCTTTGCCAAGGTGTAGCGAGGGTTTTTCGCGCTTAGAAAAATCTCAATTAGAAATAGCGCAGCGGAAAGTTTCGCTTTGGTTTGTGGATACCTTAATATTTGGAATGCAAAGTTTCGAAGTAAGTAAAGTCAATGAAATATTTTTTAATAAATCTATTTCTTATTTGCATTTTAAAAAAATTGTAATAGGTGACGAGATACTCTTGTATAATGTAAGAAATGTCTATCTATCTATCTATCTATCTATCTATCTATCTATCTATCTATCTATCTATCTATCTATCTATCTATCTATCTATCTATCTATCTATCTATCTATCTATCTATCTATCTATCTATCTATCTATCTATCTATCTATCTATCTATCTATCTATCTATCTATCTATCTATCTATCTATCTATCTATCTATCTATCTATCTTTCTATCTATCTTTCTATCTATCTATCTTTCTATCTATCTATCTATCTCTCTCTCTCTATACATATTTATAAATATCTATCTATCTATCTATCTATCTATCTATCTATCTATCTTTCTATCTATCTATTTCATACTTCTTCCATCGTTATTTCTATCAACAACCATTAATTTGTCCAAACAACTTTTAAAAAAAATATTCTCCTGCTATGTTTTCTTTAAATAAACTCTCACTATAATTCACAATGATAAGTTGAACAAGCTTTGGTTTATTCAAATCCATCAAAAATATAATACAATAAACTTACCACTTAAAACAACGACAGCAAGTATAGTGAAAATAGCTGAGTACATTTTAGTCAAGTTTTGAGTCCAGACCACTAAGTAAACAAATAGTTTTGTTTGCAATATACGCAGACACACAAAAAAAGCAACCCTTCCTGTTAGCCAGCTGTCCCTTTTATTATATAGTCAACCGACAAAACGTTCCAGATAATAGCCCCCCTATTAACTCCGTCACCTTTTCAGAAGTTCCGAAAAATTGTTGCATTCCCAGCCAGTACAGCTCTCAGATGGCCTTTCTCTAGTGGCTCCATTAACTGTCGCTATGTGTAAATGCAGGATTGAGCAATGACCATCGGAATGACTGAATTAGTGTATTTTTCTAAAGAGCAAGCGATTAACCCCCACGATCGCCATGTAACTAGAGCGAGTGCTGTCAATACTTAATTACTCATTTCTGATTGAAATTACTCGAGAGAACGAAGTATAAATTGGCGTATTGGCTAATAACTAATTATCACTGACCTAAACATTTGAACCAAGGGTCAAGGCCCCTCCCCCTCCCCGTCAGTTTTGATCTCCTTTTAAGTGCATGGGATTTATAAAACAACATTATCAGAACCTTCTCGGCGCATGATCCCGGGAAAGAGTACTTTAGGCTGAACGGCATTAAAGAGCGTCGATCAAAGACGGGGCGCCGATCAAAGACGGGCGCCGATCAAAGACGGGGCGCCGATCAAAGACGGGGCGCCGATCAAAGACGGGGCGCCGATCAAGGAAGAGGCGCTGAAAGGGAGCATTAAAATGTTTTTTTGTACTTCGCAGTCATTCACTGCTACTACATAGTTTGATCCAGTCAGGCATGGTAGATTACATTCGTGGGCCCCCTTAGGACTTTAAGTTCATGACGAAATCTTTCTAACACGAAAATAATTATGGGGTCTCCCCCCTCATTGTAATTTTCTTTTTTAGCCAAAGCCTGTACAAGGTTAAACCACGTAGTAACGTTTCGGGGCCTAGGCGTAAATTACGAGGGCCAGGGTCAGTGGGCCCATAGCAACCAGCTCTATAATATCGTTAACATAAACACATTAAAAAAATTAAAATTTAGAGCAATTCTAACAAACATCGGGTGGGTGTGCGGTGTAGAGCGCTCGACCGTAGAGTCGTGGGTTCAAATCCCAGTGATTTTTTTTAAGGTCCTGGTTGTAAGCAGGCCCGTAGCGTGCTTAGTTGTTCTACTTAGTAAAATGTATTACCTGCCCCCCCCCCTGCAATTGCCTGGCCCCTGCTGTAGAATACCTGGCCCCTCCAGTAGAATTTTCACGCTACGGGGCTGGTTGTAAGGACATGCATAAGCGGCGCTAATATAGCTGGCGTGACAGGCACACATTTGCAGCATAAAACAAGTTATATTTGGACTTAGAAAAAAAAAAAATGTAAACACAACATCCTGTCATGCTATCAATTGCAGCATAAAACATGTTATATTTGGACTTAAAAAAAAAAACAAAAAAATAAATGAAATGTATTTCAGAGTAATTCAGATATTAGGTTCATGTGGGTTGGTGGGATTTGTCAGATAATTCCAGAGATTTTTAAGAGAACATAGCGAGTGCCTACATCAAAATTGTGTATCTAAATATATGCTGAATGAGTCCTTTTTGGAAGTGTAGTCACTAAGCGCTGACGAGTTTTTCTTCTTTATAACAACGCCTCAAACGCTATTCATTTCATTCGCAGTGGCTACGGATACAGCTCAACGCGCATGCGCTCTAGGCCTTAGACGGACTATTTTTCATGCGCGATTGCTGGATTTCGTGGTCCAGCTATAGATATTGCTCATATCCCTATCCATAACCCTAACCCTAACCCTATCCCTAACCCTATCCCTAACCCTAATGCGCACACACAAAAAAATAGTCCGTCTAAGCGCTAGAGCTCATGCGCTTTGGCTGTATCCGTAGCCACTTCGTTATTAATTAAGATGATTCGCTTTGTCTTACACCGGATAAAATGTGTACAATTTTTCGACTCACCGATTTTCTTCAGCCAATCACTGCATCTTTTTCTAAAAACCTCTGGTCTGTAGGCCACGGGCCATATTTCGGCAAAGAACGAGCTGAAAGCTGAGCCACAGTCGTTGTTTAAATCGTTGTTGATACAGCTGTACATCTCCGGGATTAAACTGGTGGAACACGAAGGAGAATGATTTTAAAAGCTGCACTACTACAAAGAGAATCATATCAAAGAACTTAATCTATTTTAGGCTGACAGTCTTAATTTATTTTGAGGTAAAATGTATTGGGTATTTATTATTACTAGCTGTACCCTGCAAAACATTTGCATAGAGTTATATCCCCTTAGGCTTGATCGGCAGGCGAGGTTATTTTTTGGTTTCGGGCAGATCAGATTTTTTTTTCATGATTGTATTTTAAACTGGAATACTGTTGTATTAATTCTTTACTTTCGATTTAACGCAGCACCCGAATCGCTATTATTATATTATATATTATATTATTTTTTTTTTTTTTTTTTACAAAAAAATTAATTGTTAGCTTCATTGTAATAAGAAAAAAATATTATGGACTTTTTTTGGCTTCAAAATGTGCCCTTTTGTTTGGCTGTTTGTAAAATTATTGTAAGTACATAAGACGTCTTGCTAAAGCTTTAAGCACTGGATAGGAAGAATTGAGTGATTAGATAAATAGAAATAGTAATAATAATGCCAAATTTCCAGTGTCTACTCACGGGCAAGCAGCATCGTTAGGTTCTCTTTGTCTTTCCATTGCATCTTTTGTTTTAACGAAAAAGTCCCGATTAAAGTTGTGTATACATGTGTCCATTTTTGCAACGGCACCACTAAGCGCCACTTGGTCAGTAACACAGGTAGAGTTTTCAATGGCGGACGCAGCTAAAAAAATAAAACATAAAACTTTCTGAATAACATCGACTGTCAGTCAATCCATCGATTCACATAAAAGTTTGATGACTTTCGAGAATCTTAAAAAAAAAGGGATAAATCATTCTCTACAACTAAAGAACAGCAACAACAACAACAACAAAAACACTAAGTGTTTTAACAAATTCTTTTTCGATTGCTTTTATTGGACACTATTCTGGTAGTCTGGATCTATATATGCTATTGCTGTGAGTGGCCGGTTCAACTCCAAGTGTGGCGTCCAGTCATTCACCTATCTATTCCCCAGTAGTGCCTCGAGAGGCATTGCGCTCTCGGATTTGGTGGAATTACAAAAAAAAAAATGTAATCATAAAACAAAAATTACACTATAAAGATCTAATCTCCATTTGTTCAGTATCATTACAAAAAAAAACATAATTAAAAAACATAATTAAAAAACATAATTAAAAAACATAATTAAAAAACATAATTATAAACATAATTAAAAACATAATTAAAAAACATAATTAAAAAACATAATTAAAAAACATAATTAAAAAACATAATTAAAAACATAATTAAAAAACATAATTTAAAAACATAATTAAAAAACATAATTAAAAAACATAATTAAAAAACATAATTAAAAACAAAACAAAAAAATACATAAAAAACATAAAAAGCTTAAAAAACGTAAAAAAAAAAAACCCATAAAAAATGATATTCGTGTCACGCTGACCTTTTCGCCCTTTATCGGAACATATATAATTCATTATCTCCACTTGGCTTATAACTTCGTCCTTTGTATTGGGGTTAGGGCAAGCATCTGTCTTCTCAGAAACACACGACTGGTATCCGATGTTAATCCTGTGGAGAGAAACGTAACTGACGCCTGCAATCATATTTGAAGTTAAAGTTGGCACTAGCGCTGTAAACAATTTACTCCAAATATAAATTACACGCTAAGATTTATATATATATATATATATATATATACATATATATATATATATATATATATAAATATATATATATTTATAAATTGTTTGTATTGATTTTCTATTTTAAAACTGCAAAGAGACCAAAAAGGTTCACATATCAGGATCAGCCGAAATTATGGGATATAATTTTGTAAAGACGCTTTAAGAATTAGTTTAAAAAAAAAAAGAGATGTGTAGTAATAATTGCTGTTTTCTTTTACGGCATTGTACTAAATTAAATACAATCCCCGTAATAAGGACCTAATGTTTTGTAAATTCAAGTAACGCAATTCTCAATCTGATAGTTCGCGTACCCCGAGAATTACGGGGAAAGGTTTATATGTAGGGTTACGCAGAGGATTGCAATTTTCGTTTTAAAAAAGAAACATAACAACAAGAATTTGAAGAACTTACGTGAGTGGAATACCGGCGGACATACTTTTGCACCATTAGGGGGTACTGTTACGTAATAAAGTTTGAGAACCGGTGTACTGAGGGATATTTTCTACTCAAAATAATGCCCGTCTCATACAACGCAGTGGCTCAGGCACCAACCAAAACCATTATATTAGGGTATAAGGAACATGGCATATATACTTTTTTTTCAGAATTTTTTTTTTCAGGATTAGGGTTAGGGTTAGGTATAGGGATAGGGATAGGGTTAGGGATAGGGTTAGGGATGGGTTAGGGATGGGTTAGGGATAGGGTTAGGGATAGGGTTAGGGATAGGGTTAGGGATAGGGTTAGGGATAGAGGGGGCACGTGAATTATTTAACAAAATGCACTCACTGACACGTCTCATTGTACACCCGTTCGTCTGCTAGCTCTGCAAAACTGCTTAAGTTGCGTCCCTTGAAGTCGGCCACCAGTAAATTACAGTTTAGAAGTATCTAGCAATCCGCATTCCTCCTGGAGACGTGGGCCGCCCCTGGTGAATAAAGTAGAATTTCAGTTTTTTGAGTGCCAAAACATATAAACAGTGCCCCCCATTTTTTTAAGGACCACTTTCGAGTATGGACGCCACCCCCCCCCCCCTTTTTTTTGCAGCCGCTCAAACCCGCAGCACGCTACACACTCTACTGGGGACACACGATTTTTTTAAACTGCTATAAATGTCCTTTGTATAACCTCCTAAACAAACATAATAAAAAGCGTGCATTACAGTTATAAGGTCAACAGGCACCGTTCCATCACTGGAGTGCCCAGTGATGCCCTAGATGGTGAGAACAGGGCACCTCCTATGTCCTGTTTTAGCAGATTATGGAAGAGCAGTGAAAGGGGGAAGGGGGCGCCTACATCCTAATGGGCCGGACGCATGTTCATGTTCCCCAAGCCCCCTCCACCGTATCCCTGCACCTGAGGGACAGGCAGAGGGATAGAAAAAGAGTTTGATAAATTGAGTTGAGAGAGATTTAGAATGAAATTGTAATAGTAATAAGAGATCTGACTGTCTGTCTATCTATCTATCTATCTATCTATCTATCTATCTATCTATCTATCTATCTATCTATCTATCTATCTATCTATCTATCTATCTATCTATCTATCTATCTATCTATCTATCTATCTATCTATCTATCTATCTATCTATCTATCTATCTATCTATCTATCTATCTATCTATCTATCTATCTATCTATCTATCTATCTATCTATCTATCTATCTATCTATCTATCTATCTATATATCTATCTGTCTGTCTATCTATCCATCTTTCTATCTAAAGCATGTGGGCAGTGAAAGGTTATAAGGAAAAAAAAATATTTTGTTCATTTATTAAAGGTATAAAATAAATTTTTATCAAATTAAGCTTCTTCCCCCCCCCCCCCGAATAAACAATGATTATTTCTTCGCTTGATGACTTAGAATGTGAGAAGAACACTTATTTAAACGATGTCAGTGTAAAATAGTGGATTTTGTTTAAAAAGTGTAGCCATGCTATATTATGTTTTGTTTCATGCAATTGTGGTGCGTATGTTTTTTTGTTCACAAATCACGTGAGCCGCTAAACCCTCTAATTTAAATGCTGACTTGTTGTCTAGAGAAAAGTGTTGGATTACATTTCAGTGTCATTGAACGCATTTATTTAATTTATTTTTTTTTTCAAATATTTAACCAGTGAGTGATTCAAGAAAACAAGTACCAACTCTGAAGATTAGTTGAGTTAAAAAAAAACAGACATCAGTTGAAGCACCGAGTGGTGTAGAGCACTCAACTGTCGACATGTGAGTCATGGGTTCGATTCTCCATAAGAACCAAGGAAATTGTTATCCCCCCCTCCCTCCCTATCCTGGTGAAATTTGATTAAATGTTTGTCTAGTTTCCCCTGATTTGAATGGGCGCCTGACTTTATTTTGGGGGAAGTAAAGGCGTCAGGGCGCTGCGTTACTCACGAAATCTCCCCTTTTTTAAACCGTTGCTACAGAAATAGATGAACCCTACACCTCATCTACTCCGATGACCCACCCTAAGGGTTTAATGGCACATTCCGTTACTACAACTACTATGTTGAAACAAGAGAACCTATCTGTACGTCATTAAAAAAAAAAATTGATCCAAGTCTCATGGTCTAGTCTATTAGGATTGGCTGTTTAAACCTATATTATAAGTATATAGTGCCAATAGTTTTAATTGCAAAATTTTCCCATGCGTCTGTGAAGGCTCAATAATTTATATTTAAAAAAAAAACAAAATCGCTGAAGTAAAAATAAAAACGAAACAATTTAATGAGAATTAGTCTAACATGCCGACCAGGCTGCCTCGAAATTGCATTCTTATTTTAAGTTTTACCAGACACAGAGTTTCGTTGGGGGGCAGGCCCTCCGACAGAAATTTCAGGCCCATGGGCATGGCTGTAACGCCGGGCCCCTGGGCTTTTGCCCCCCCCTGCCCAGCCCCCCCGCGCCCTCGGCAGGTCTGGGGAATGTGGGAGTGTATATTTTGTTAATTCTGTAGTCCACCAAAAGAAAAATTTATTCAACAGACACTCTGAACGGTAAAAAAAAATAAACATATTACAGCTGCTAATGATTTTTTTTCTTTTTAAAAGGGAATCAGCATTTAAATGTTTCTTTTTATAACGTTCCATTAAATTTACCATTACAGTAATTAAACATTAACAACAATAAACTTACCACACAACGTGAAGACTGTAAACATGCTGAAAAACTGTGCGTGCATGTTATCAAGTAGAGTTTAGGCGACAGAATGAGCTTACACGCAGCTGATATCACACACTTTGTAGAAATATTCGTTTGGATGACGATTTTTACTTTGTTATCATGTCCAGTGATTCTCAAAAGAAAAGTTTTCCGTGACACAGATGGGGGGCCGAAAAAAATTTGTTATTAAACATTATCGTTCTTTTCTGTCCAGGTTGTTTCATCGTTTTTTTTTTCAAAAGGTCAAATAAATTGTTGTAGGCAGGAATGAATCAAGAGCAGAGATGAGCGGACAGCGGACGCGTCCGCTTGCGGACGCAGATCCGCAGACTTTTCCGAATCCGCGGACTGACAGCGGACGCTTCGTATGGTTAAGTTGCAGACTCGCGGACTGACGCGGATCTTCTTTAGCGTTACCATAAAAATTTCAAGTCATTTAAACAGCTAAATTTCAGCTATGCGGACGCGCGGACTGACTGCGGATCAATGTTGTAGTAAGATTCTGCGGACGCGGACGCGGATCATTGATAGAAATCCGCGGACGGACGCGGACGCTAAATTTCAAGATCCGCACACCTCTGGTCAAGAGGCCACTGTGGTCGAGATGGATCGTGCGCTTACGTGTTGACCCGAGGCTATTGGGTTCTAACCTCGTAAAGAAACTAGGAACATTTTTCAAGATCGTGGTAATTGTTGGGGGAAACTCCGCACAATTGTGGCTGCAATAACGGACAAAGTCAACGGTTCAATAACGGACAAAGTCAACAGTTCAATAACGGACAAAGTCAACAGTTCAATAACGGACAAAGTCAACAGTTCAATAACGGACAAAGTCACCAGTTCAATAACGGACAAAGTCACCAGTTCAATGACGGACAAAGTCAACAGTTCAATGACGGACAAAGTCAACAGTTCAATAACGGACAAAGTCAACAGTTCATTTCTCCAGATGTGAATAATTCATTTTCTTATATTTTTTTTTGGAACTAGTTTGGTCAATACACTAGTTGATTCTCCGGCTATGAAAAAAAAAGAACATTAGAGACATTATTGAAATTGGCATTTAAATTGGGTAAAAACATCTGGAATGACCGAACACGCCA
>JAGDYQ010000170.1:1056806-1169306 GCA_021962125.1 Bulinus truncatus | reverse complement strand
CTTGGTTCGATCTCTGGCGACGACCAATGGATATTTCAGGTCTAAGTATTTCTACAAACTATCGAAATTTAATAATTTTTGGGCGTTAGGCTCTTGGCTGATCGCCCTTTTGATGGGCGTTAGGCTTATGGCTGATCGTCCTTTTGATGGGCGTTAGGCTTGTGGCTGATTGCCCTAACTCCACTACCGCTGCTTAAATAACTTTGATTTTTTTGACGTTTATACATTTTATTGCCCCTGTATTTACTAGACACAAATGAAGTTCGCGGAAATAGCGTGAAAATATTTCACGAAACATTTTCTTTCCACGCTCATAGACTGTTGATCCACTGATAAGACGGTTTTAGCAGTGCCTTTCTTTCATCCACACCATAGTCGATAGTGCAATGACCATGGAGGCACCACGGGAGATAAACATGACCTAAAAATCAATATATATCAATATGGCTGCATGGCAGGTACCATATGCTACGGAACACAGCCAGTTTGATTTCACGGGCTCTAAGGGACTAAGTCACACAGCTTGCAATCAAACTGAGAGATATAAAAAATGAGTGAGAAAGTTCTAAGAAAGCGAGAGAGTTCTAAGAGAGAGCGAGAAAGTTCTAATAGAGAGCGAGAGAGTTCTAAAGGCGAGAAAGTTCTAAGAAAGCGAGAGAGTTCTAAGAGAGCGCGAGAGAGTTCTAAGAGAGAGCGAGAGTGTTTCAAGAGTGAAAGATAGGACGTTATCCCTGTTTAGTGATCTAGGTAATTCCTCTTTTTGAGACAGCTGGACAGCAGCTTTGTTTACATATTTAATTCTGTAGTAAGTTGGTGGCATTTTCAGTCATTCATCAGTGGACTTAACTTTCACATAACACCTGTATTGTGCTAGGTACTTCCCCTTTTTAATACTGATTCCTTTGCATTGTTTACATATTTAAATGTGTAGTAAGGTGGTAGTATTTCTAGTCATTCCTGATTGAACACAACACCTGTATTGAGCTAGGTACTTCCCCTTATTGTGACCACTGGACTATGCTTTGTTTACATCTTTCAACACTAAGAAAGCTGTTACCATTCTACGTCCTGCATCAGTGGACAAACCAAAGACCTGTATTGAGCTAGGTGCTTCCCCTTATTTCGACCTCAGGGCTTTGCTTTGTTTACATTCATCAACTATTTAGAAGGTTGTTACTATTTTTAGTCCTGCACCAGTGGACACAACACCTGTATTGAGCTAGGTAATTCTCCTTTCTGTGCCCACTGGACAATGTTTTTGTTTACATATTTCACCACGCAGTAAGCTCAGGGCCGGATATAGACTTGATAAGGGCCCTAAGCTATTTAAGATATGGGGCCCCATCAAAATCCAAATATTATATGTCAGTGCCAAATATTTAAGTATATATGACTTTTTCTTACTCGGATAATTTTTTCGAGGCTTCCTAGATATTGGAGGCAGTAAGCTATAGCTTGTGTAGCTTGTGTAGCTTATACGTAAAAGCTGCTCTGTAAGCTGGAAGTACTTTTTATTTTAACTGAATGAACTTTTTTTTAATCTTCAATCTCAGCAGCTTGGGCACATGGCATTATCCCTATTTATCGGACTGGGTCATTCCCTTGATTAAAATTTCTTATTTTGTTTTATTTAAAAGTAACCTTGCTGATAAAGAAGATTAAGGTATCCGCAGGTTTACAAACCATACAGGCGTTCTTGGGTGACAACCCAAAGCCCAGATGGAGTTATTAAAAGTCAAGTCTGATTATTGCCGATGGCTTTACAGCATATGTTATTTGTTGTTCTTGTTACTTGTTGTTTATGGTCAAGTGTGTGAAGTCGCTGTAAAGATTCTATAAACCACTAATGGGACGGTTTTTATGGTGCCCTTCCATCCCCACCATAGCCGATTGCGCAATGGTCATGGAGGCACCACGGGAGATATATCGGAAACTTGAGCCAAGACCTGCAAAATTTCCTCGGTCCTCACCAGAGATCGAACGGTATCTTCAGGTCGACAGTCAAGCGCTTTTGCACACGACCATCCGTCATCCACTGCTCGTTACGAGAGCGCGACCCATTTTAATATTTCAGCCTATGTCGTTTCTAAACTTTGTGTGTGTGCGTGTGTATGCGTGTGTGTGTGTGATTTAACTACAGGTATGTACACTAAATACCTTTGTACATATGTATGATATATTTCATGATCTCGTTTAATTATGGATATTTTACAGTTTTACAAAAATAAATCTAACTGAACGAATGTCGCAAAATCTTAAAACAATCACAACAACGACTACTAAAGAAAATAAAAGACAATTTTATTAAAGAGTGGACTTTTTTATAGTTACTTCAGATTAAAATTTAATAAACGTTTTTTTAAAAAAAAACAAAAAAAAAACAACAATAAAGAATCGAAAAAAAACAAATTGTAAACTGAGACAGCCTTTTGGCTTTATTATTAGACACAAGGAATTCTAAAAAAAAAAGTAAAACTTCAACAATGACAGTGATAACTGCGTTTTTATTTATTTTGTTTTACTGTAAAAAGCTATTATATGGGTGATAACCTAACGTCTTTTGGCCCCTGCAACTACAAGGGGGATAATCCCGGTCTTCAGATTATCTAAAGACAAATAAGCAAAAATAAAAAGTTAAATCAATAAAAAAATAAAAGGTTCAAATTGAATAAATAAAATAAAGAACAGTGAAATAAAATGACGAAATAAAAAGACGAAATAAAAAACTTAAAAACGAAACAATTTTATGCAAAAAATAATATATATATATATATTCAACCTATACATATTTAACTCACAGGAGGTTTTATTGACTGGGTGGCAAAAGAACGCGAGTTCGTGTAGATCCTGCGAGCGTAAGTTTTTGATTGGACTATTCTGTTGTCCAGATGTCACCTTTAATGTCGGAATATTGTTAGGGCCTTCTCTGCTGGACAGTCCGCAGCCTTGGAATGAATCTATCGGTGGTGACGGGTGTGATCGGCACACTTTCACTCTAGCGACGGTCGCAGATGAGATAGACATACTACACAATCACCTCTGTACTTGATGGCAAGAAATATTCTACCGTGCTATTCTGACCGATCAGCAGTATACACAACCTGCTAGTATAGGCAAGTGCTTATTCCAATATTCCACCATGCCATTCTTCCCAATCAGCAGTATACACACACTGCAAGCATAGGCAAGTGCTAAATTCCTTTTATTGTATCATGCAATTCTGGCCGATTAGCAGTATACACACTCTGCTAGTAAAAGCAACTGCTAAATTCCTTTTTTTTTTCTACCATGCCAGCAGATGTAGGCATGGCAAAAAAGCTGCTATGGCAGGAACACAACACCCTGTCATAATAGCAGTTGCGGTGCAAAAAAAAAAAAATAGAAAGAAAAAAGCCTAGTATTCTTGCATAATTAAATAAGATTTTAAACTGGTATTACATAAAAAATTGAAACATTTTTGACTCACGGATTTTTCTCAGTTGCTTACTGCATCCAAGCCGATCAGCTTTTGGCATGAAGGCGATAGCTCACACATTCTTGAACAATGACCCGAATGAATCGCCACAGTTGTCGTTTATTGCTTTGCAGATACATTTGCTCAACCGCTCAACGTAACTGGTGGGACATAAAAGAAAAATGATTTAAAAGCTAGACCACGTCAAACAGAATCAAATCTTATAACTCAATCTATTTGAGTTGTCAGTTTTACTTCATTATGAGGAAAAAAAATATGTTTTTATTTTACAATAAATACTTAAGTTCATTGTAGCATAAAACATTAAGAAATTTTTGACTTCAAAATATTTGCACTTTGTCAGGTTAGTTGTATATTATTGTACGTACCAATGATGTCATACCAAAAGCAATAAGAACAGGACTGAAATATTTAAGTGACGGATAAATAACAAAAAAGTATAAATAGTCCTACTTTAGCAGAGTCCACTTACGAGCAGATAGCAGTATGAGAAGGTTTGACGTCACTGATCAGTGCGTTGTACAATGCGATGTTGAAATTATCGTAAAAGTTGTTCTGGCAGGTTTCTATTTCTAACTGGACACTAGTTATCTCCTCATCCTCATAATAACAGTCAGAGTTTTCCAGGTCAAACACAGCTTAAGTAAAAACAAAAAGCCCAAAAAAAAACTTTATGAATAACAGCATTAGCCAACCAATCAATTCAAAGAAAAGCTAAAATACCTTTACAGAATATTACAAAGCTATAAACAATTTTCAACAAGTATTAAAAAAAGTGCATTAATGTTTTAAAAATGGTTTTGAAAAAATTAAATTATGCTTAATATAAATTCTTGTCATATTCTTTTTTGATTGCTTTTAATGGCCGCTTAGGTGGCAGGATACCTTGGTAATCCAGTCCAGTCATCAAACAGTGTGTCCAGTCCAGTCAGCAAGCTATGTCTTGAGTCCAGTCATCAAACAATGTTTCCAGTCCATTCATAAAACTATGTATCCAGTCCAGTCATCAAACAATGTATCCAGTCCAGTCATCAAACAATGCATTCAGTCCAGTCATCAAACAATGTATCCAGTCCAGTCATCAAACAATACATTCAGTCCAGTCATTAAACTATGTGTCCAGTCCAGTCATCAAACTATGTATCCAGTCCAGTCATCAAACAATGTATCCAGTCCAGTCATCAAACAATGTATCCAGTCCAATCATCAAACAATGTGTCCAGTCCAGTCATCAAACAATACATTCAGTCCAGTCATCAAACAATGTATCCAGTCCAGTCATCAAACAATGTATTCAGTCCAGTCATCAAACTATGTATCCAGTCCAGTCATCAAACAATACATTCAGTCCAGTCATCAAACTATGTATTCAGTCCAGTCATCAAACAATGTATCCAGTCCGTCATCAAACTAAGTATTCAGTCCAGTCATCAAACTATGTATTCAGTCCAGTCATCAAACTATGTGTCCATTCCAGTCATCAAACAATGTATCCAGTCCGTCATCAAACAATGTATTCAGTACAGTCATCAAACTATGTATTCAGTCCAGTCATCAAACTATGTATTCAGTCCAGTCATCAAACAATGTATTCAGTCCGTCATCAAACTATGTATCCAGTCCAGTCATCAAACAATGTATTCAGTCCAGTCATCAAACAATACATTCAGTCCAGACATCAAACTATGTGTCCAGTCCAGTCATCAAACAATGTATCGAGTCCGTCATCAAACTATGTATTCAGTCCAGTCATTAAACTATGTATTCAGTCCAGTCATCAAACTATGTGTCCAGTCCAGTCATCAAACAATGTATCCAGTCCGTCATCAAACAATGTATTCAGTACAGTCATCAAACAATGTATTCAGTCCAGTCATCAAACTATGTATTCAGTCCAGTCATCAAACAATGTATCCAGTCCATCATCAAACAATGTATCCATTCCAGTCATCAAACAATGTATTCAGTCCAGTCATCAAACAATGTATCCAGTCCAGTCATCAAACTATGTATCCAGTCCAGTCATCAAACAATGTGCTCAGTCCAGTCATCAAACAATGTATCCTGTCCAGTCATTAAACTATGTGTCCAGTCCAGTCATCAAACAATGTATCCAGTCCGTCATCAAACAATGTATTCAGTACAGTCATCAAACAATGTATTCAGTCCAGTCATCAAACTATGTATTCAGTCCAGCCATCAAACAATGTATCCAGTCCATCATCAAACTACGTATCCAGTCCAGTCATCAAACAATGTATTCAGTCCAGTCATCAAACAATACATTCAGTCCAGACATCAAACTATGTGTCCAGTCCAGTCATCAAACAATGTATCCAGTCCGTCATCAAACTATGTATTCAGTCCAGTCATCAAACTATGTATTCAGTCCAGTCATCAAACTATGTGTCCAGTCCAGTCATCAAACAATGTATCCAGTCCGTCATCAAACAATGTATTCAGTCCAGTCATCAAACAATGTATTCAGTCCAGTCATCAAACTATGTATTCAGTCCAGTCATCAAACAATGTATCCAGTCCTGTCATCAAACTATGTGTCCAGTCCAGTCATCAAACAATGTATCCAGTCCGTCATCAAACTATGTATTCTGTCCAGTCATCAAACTATGTATTCAGTCCAGTCATCAAACTATGTGTCCAGTCCAGTCATCAAACAATGTATCCAGTTCGTCATCAAACAATGTATTCAGTACAGTCATCAAACAATGTATTCAGTCCAGCCATCAAACAATTTGTCCAGTCCAGTCATCAAACAATGTATCCAGTCCGTCATCAAACTATGTATCCAGTCCAGTCATCAAACAATGTATTCAGTCCAGTCATCAAACTATGTATTCAGTCCAGTCATCAAACTATGTATTCAGTCCAGTCATCAAACAATACATTCAGTCCAGACATCAAACTATGTATTCAGTCCAGTCATCAAACAATACATTCAGTCCAGACATCAAACTATGTGTTCAGTCCAGTCATCAAACAATGTATCCAGTCCGTCATCAAACTATGTATCCAGTCCAGTCAGCAAACTATGTATCCAGTCATCAAACAATGTATCTAGTCCAGTCATCAAACAATGTATCCAGTCCAGTCATCAAACAATGTATCCAGTCCAGTCATCAAACAATGTATCCAGTCCAGTCATCAAACAATGTATCCAGTCCAGTCATCAAACAATGTATCCAGTCCAGTCATCAAACAATGTATTCAGTCCAGTCATCAAACAATGTATCTAGTCCAGTCATCAAACAATGTATCCAGTCCAGTCATCAAACAATGTATCCAGTCCAGTCATCAAACAATGTATTCAGTCCAGTCATCAAACAATGTATCCAGTCCAGTCATCAAACTATGTATCCAGTCCAGTCATCAAACAATGTACTCAGTCCAGACATCAAACTATGTATTCAGTCCAGTCATCAAATAATACATTCAGTCCAGACATCAAACTATGTGTCCAGTCCGTCATCAAACAATGTATTCAGTACAGTCATCAAACAATGTATTCAGTCCAGTCATCAAACTATGTATTCAGTCCAGTCATCAAACAATGTATCCAGTCCGTCATCAAACTATGTATCCAGTCCAGTCAGCAAACTATGTATCCAGTCATTTATCAATGTATTTAGTCCAGTCATCAAACAATGTATCCAGTCCAGTCATCAAACTATGTATCCAGTCCAGTCATCAAACAATGTATTCAGTCCAGTCATCAAACTATGTGTCCAGTCCAGTCATCAAACAATGTATCCAGTCCGTCATCAAACAATGTGTTCAGTACAGTCATCAAACAATGTATTCAGTCCAGTCATCAAACTATGTATTCAGTCCAGTCATCAAACAATGTATCCAGTCCAGTCATCAAACAATGTATCCAGTCATTTCATCAAACAATGTATTCAGTCCAGTCATCAAACAATGTATCCAGTCCTGTCATCAAACTATGTCTCGAGTCCAGTCATCAAACAATGTATCTAGTCCAGTCATCAAACAATGTATCCAGTCCAGTCATCAAACAATGTATCCAGTCCAGTCATCAAACAATGTATCCAGTCCAGTCATCAAACAATGTATCCAGTCCAGTCATCAAACTATGTATTCAGTCCAGTCATCAAACAATGTATCCAGTCCAGTCATCAAACAATGTATCTAGTCCAGTCATCAAACAATGTATCCAGTCCAGTCATCAAACTATGTATCCAGTCCAGTCATCAAACAATGTATCTAGTCCAGTCATCAAACAATGTATCCAGTCCTGTCATCAAACTATGTCTCGAGTCCAGTCATCAAACAATGTATCTAGTCCAGTCATCAAACAATGTATCCAGTCCAGTCATCAAACAATGTATCTAGTCCAGTCATCAAACAATGTATCCAGTCCAGTCATCAAACAATGTATCCAGTCCAGTCATCAAACAATGTATCCAGTCCAGTCATCAAACAATGTATTCAGTCCAGTCATCAAACAATGTATCCAGTCCGTCATCAAACTATGTATCCAGTCCAGTCATCAAACAATGTATCCAGTCCAGTCATCAAACAATGTATCCAGTCCAGTCATCAAACAATGTATCCAGTCCAGTCATCAAACAATGTATCCAGTCCAGTCATCAAACAATGTATCCAGTCCAGTCATCAAACAATGTATCCAGTCCAGTCATCAAACAATGTATCCAGTCCAGTCATCAAACAATGTATCCAGTCCAGTCATCAAACAATGTATCCAGTCCAGTCATCAAACAATGTACTCAGTCCAGTCATCAAACAATGTATCCAGTCCAGTCATCAAACAATACATTCAGTCCAGTCATCAAACAATGTATCCAGTCCAGTCATCAAACAATGTATCCAGTCCAGTCATCAAACAATGTATCCAGTCCAGTCATCAAACAATGTATCCAGTCCAGTCATCAAACAATGTATCCAGTCCAGTCATCAAACAATGTATCCAGTCCAGTCATCAAACAATGTAACCAGTCCCGTCATCAAACAATGTATCCAGTCCAGTCATCAAACAATGTATCCAGTCCAGTCATCAAACTATGTATTCAGTACAGTCATCAAATAATGTATCCAGTCCAGTCATCAAACAATGTATTCAGTCCAGTCATCAAACTATGTGTCCAGTCCAGTCATCAAACAATACATTCAGTCCAGTCATCAATCAATGTATTCAGTCCAGTCACTAAACTATGTGTCCATTCCATTCACCAAACTATGTGTCCAGTCCAGTCACCAAACTATGTGACCAGTAGTGCCTCCATGGCCAGTCCACTCTTGGATACGGTGGGATTGAAAGAAGGAAAAAAATTCATCCTCTGGTTTAATAGATCTAAAATATATACTATTTCACCTTTCGGGGTCATTAAAAAAAAACATTAGCAAAGTTAAATACAAACAAACAAAATGTAGACTTCGAAAAAAATCCAACATTATTTTTATGTCAAGCTGACCTTCTTTTACTTCATCGGAACACAGGTAGTCAAGTATATCCTTTCGGCTTTGAACTAATTCCAAGGTGGCTGTGTCGTAGCAACCATTTTTGTTCTTAGCAATACAAGACTCGAGCTTGTCACTACCCCTGGAGAGGGAAATGGAACAGAAATTATGGGCTGCCAATTTTTATGACTGCCCATTGAATGGTCTGCCAATTCTTGGGCTGATAGTTCAAGGTCTGCCAATTCTTGGGCTGATAGTTCAAGGTCTGCCATTTAAACTGCTTCCAATTTAAAGGCTATCTATACTCATATTGAAACTTATTGGTGGCACGAGAACAGGGAAAAAAATGCTCAAATTATAAATTACGTGGCAAGGTAAAGAAGTTCCAAAAAAAAAAAGTGCTATTCTATATCGATAACTGACGAGAATAAAAGTCGATCTCATCCAAGTATAACGGGAAATCCCGGATTACAAATGCAATAAAAGAATGATGATCAAAGGTTATTATGTCAAATAACCCTTAACAATTTGCCCTATACTTTTAACATGAACCAATTTTTAAGCTTTGTAAAATATTGAGAAATATATTAGAATTATTTTGCTCAATAATAGTCTAGGCCAGTGGTCGACAAACTTATTAGCCAAAGAGCCAAATATGATAATTACAACAATTTAAAAAAAATTGAAGTTAAATATGTTTGTTTAGTAAACTTTTATTACACTAAATTTTATTACACTAAATAAGTAGTACACTAAATAAAACTAAATTTCATACTTAATAAATATTTATTAATGCAAACAATGTGCTTGCATCTCCTTGGAAAGTTTGAGTAAGTCAGGTTTGTATGTTGCTGCTTTTAATTTTAGGCATGACTCCAATTTCTCATCAATAAGACGACTTCTCAGTTTACTCTTGATAATGTTCATGCTTGAAAAAGATTGTTCGCATATAAATATGTAGAACCGAAAAGGGAAAGAACAGGAAACGAGAGGTTTTTCAACTGATCGTAAGAGTCAGGAATACTATTCCAAGTGTTGAAAATAATCATGTCTTCTTTCTCCAGGTCATTCAAAGCAGACCACTTGTGTTGTGAACTAAGATCACATTTTTTTCTTCTCCAATATTTCCAATTCAACACAATGACGTTCAAATTTAGAGCGCCATATCTTCTTAATTTTTAAATCATGCAATGGTATTTCAAGCTACCAATGTCGATTTCAAAAGGAGAAAATTTCAAATCGGTTATCGTCTATTAAGAGGCTGTTTGACAAATGCTAAAGTTGCTCTGCTGTTTTTAAATTCCTGAAATCTGCTGATAAATGCTTCCCTCATATTTAAAATTATTGTTTTAAAATGGTCTTTATCAATAGAGGAATTATTTTCTTGGCGATGTTTCAGCAGGCTCGGAAAGTGAAGCAATGTTTACCATTTCAAAATCCTGAGTAAAAATGGATAATTTGTTTTCGAATGTTATTACTTTTTCTAACATCGAAAAAATTTAAGT
This sequence comes from Bulinus truncatus, assembly GCA_021962125.1. NCBI lineage: Eukaryota > Metazoa > Mollusca > Gastropoda > Planorbidae > Bulinus > Bulinus truncatus. The sequence goes on along the minus strand of JAGDYQ010000170.1, from coordinate 1,158,869 downwards.
TTCCTTTCCCTTGTAGTTTGCGATTAAGCTGATTTAGATGAGACGTAACGTCTACCATGAAATAAAAGTTTTGTATCCACTGATAGTCTGTTAGTTCTGGATAGTGAACGCCCCGCTTTAATTTCCGGAAAAATGGGCGCGAAACGTTTTAAAACGTTCCCTCTCGACAACCAACGTACCTTGTTATGAAGCAGAAGATCAGCGTACTCACTCTCAAAATTCAAATATAAATTCTTTGAATTGGCGATGATTAAGAGCTTTATCTAAAATGGAGTTGATAATGGTAATCACTAATTCCATAACTTTACAAATTTCATCCGGAAATGTTTGCGCACAAAGCGCTTCTCGTGATGAATCTTTTCTTTCAAAATAGCAACAAACCCTTTTCTGAAGCCGGTCATACTTATGCCCCAATCTGTTGAAATCGACACAGTTTTATCGATGGGAATATGATCTTTATTTTAACCCTCAATTGCAGCATTTGCGATATCTTCTCTGTGTACCTTTGCATTACACCGGAGTACGCCGAAAATATACGAAACAATTTCAGCAGTAGATTGTACATGGTTTGTGTTTACGTTTACTAAGGCTAAAAAAATTAAACGCGGTGTTCGCTAGGTATTTTTACAACATGAAATTTTAATTAGCTATCTATCTTTTAACTTAAACAAAAAAAAAATTATACATTTTCTCGATTTATAGAAGAATTTAAATGTATCAAAATAAGATGTAATTATTTTATAACCAATTTTTTTTTAAAAATGAAAATTTCATTGTGCCTTCCGTGGATATATGTGCCAGAGCCGCACTTAAGGGGCCGAAGAGCCACATGCGGCTCCGGAGCCGCACTTTCTTTGCTGACCACTGGTCTAGGTCATGACGTTTTGTTTTAGGTATCGGGGGGTGGGGGGGGGAAGGGTTTAGGGCAGGAAATTATCTTACAACACACAGATAGTGTACTCTCTGACAGGTCTGGTTGTACGTTTCTTCGTCTGAGATGCCAATCAAGCTGCCAACGTCGCCCGGCTTGATGCTGATGACATCTGAGAAACATCGTTCCAGCTCATCACAGACGGCACTCCCATTTTCTGGTAAGAAGTTTAAGTCTTTGATGCCAGACAATTAATTTAGTTTAATTTTAAGTCGTTTTTCTCCCTTTTAAAAAAAAACAACAACTTTGATTAGTGTTTTAATCGCCCTCTTTGTTGCTCTTAATATTTTAGACTTTAGAAAGATTATGCCTGTCAGTGTGAGAAACCTGCCCATGGTTTCAAAATAGAACTGTATACTAGCAATTTATTTTTAAATGTATAATTGGTTAAACCAACAAAAAATGCTCTGACGGGTTACCTTAAAATATTGGGCCCTAGCATGGACCCGATAGCAGGGCAGCCACAAGGAGTTTCAGCACAAAAACGTATCAGTAGCACCTGTCCTTATGGGGCCCTTCTGGTACTATAATCCGCTGTCAAATTACTTCATCTTAAGTGGCTGTGGGGGATCACAAATGATCCCCCCCCCAGTGTTAGATGTCTGGGGGCCCAAGATAAAGTCAACAGCAGCCCGGGTCAAAACAGCGACACAAAGTATTTTTTTTTTATGTTCTGTGTGAGTTCATTGTGTGAAGAACCTTGTTTTATTGTTTTATGGTTTCACATTATCGGGACATAAGAGATTTACTCACTAATAATAGAAAAAAAATATTGATTTAAAAAAGATACATAGTACGGCTAATGTAACGTGCATGTGTTCTCAAACGAGTGTGTACAAACATCATATTAAAAAAAAAAACTACTATTTTATGTGTCCAAATACCCGGGTCTAACCAAATACATGGGTCTAACCAAACACCTGGGTCTAACCAAATACATGGGTCTAACCAAATACCTGGGACTAACCAAATACATGGGTCTAACCAAATACCTGGGTCTAACCAAATACCTGGGTCTAACCAAATACCTGGGTCTAACCAAATACCCGGGTCTAACCAAATACCTGGGTCTAACCAAATACCTGGGTTTAACCAAATACCTGGGTCTAACCAAATACCTGGGTCTAACCAAATACCTGGGTCTAACCAAATACCTGGGTCTAACCAAATACCTGGGTCTAACCAAATACCTGGGTGTAACCAAATACCTGGGTGTAAACAAATACCTGGGTGTAACCAAATACCTGGGTCTAACCAAATACCTGGGTCTAACCAAATGAAATCTGCCCCTAAAGGTGGTCACCTTAATATAAACTGAAATCAATAGCTGGGTACATTTCACATTTAACGGCACGAAGAATGATTCAGACGCTCTAGCTCAGTGGTTCCCAAACTTTTTGGGCCCGTGGACCTCTTTTTATAGTCAGAACTCGCCCACGGACCTCCAAGTTAAAATACCACATAAATGCATAAAAAAAACCTTTTGTTGAAGAATTTTTTATTAAAATTATCTGCATATCTGCAGTCTTTGACACCTCCGAGCTTAGCTCGCCTTTAAAATCCAAAATAATTCGTTTTATTATTGTTATTTACAAAGAGGAGATTTAAAACACAATAAACACCTATCCTCCAACACCACACATCACCTATATCCTTCAACACATTACGTCTTCTATATCCTCCAACACAACACATCATCTACATCTTCCAACCCAACATACCATCTATATCTTCCAACACAACACATCATCTATATCTTCCAACACAACACATCATCTACATCTTCCAACACAACATACCATCTATATCTTCCAACACAACACATCATCTACATCTTCCAACACAACACATCATCTACATCTTCCAACACAACATACCATCTATATCTTTTGATCCTTTGTATTGCAGTAAAATCTCTTTTTATGGTCTCACATTATCTAAACATAGGAGATTTACTCTGTACAACTAGGTACATCGATTATTTTTTGTTAACTCAATCTGTCGTTGGCGTGCGTTTACTCACCCCCTTCCATTTTTCTAAAGAGATTGAATATTTTGTCAGTGCTCGGGGAATCATTTACCCAGTATCTGCCCCTAATATTTACATACATCATTAACTGGGTGTAAGTCTAGGATACTAGACAATTGAATTTTAGACTATTTATTTACATAGTTCAAACTCTGACAAGCGTTTAAGTCATCCTGAAATGTTTCTTTAAAATATGGAGTCCTAGCAAGGACCAGATACCAGGGCTACAGCAAGATTGTCTCAGGAGCACCTGCCCTTAAGGGGCCCAGTAATCCGCGGTAAAATGAGTTTGCCATAAGTGGCTGTGGGAGGATCACATGGTACCCCAGTGGTAGGATATCTGGCGTCGAAGATAAAGTCAGCGGTAGCCCGGCTCAAATCGCGACTATGGGTTAGTTATTTATTCGTCGTGAGTTCTTTGTAAGAAGAAACTCGCTTTTATGGGTTCATCGAACTATTGAGATTTTACTCACCACAAAAAGAAGAAACATTGATAAAAAAATTATTGTTTATCTTACCTGAATGTTGTTGTCAGCATGTGTTTGCGTACGCGTGTTTGAAAGTGCCCCTAATATTTACCAAAATTCCCGGGTCTCACATTACTTAAATATGCCCCTCAGGTTGGTAAACTTAATATCAGGTGGATGTCTTCTATCTATCTATCTATCTATCTATCTATCTATCTATCTATCTATCTATCTATCTATCTATCTATCTATCTATCTATCTATCTATCTATCTATCTATCTATCTATCTATCTATCTATCTATCTATCTATCTATCTATCTATCTATCTATCTATCTATCTATCTATCTATCTATCTATCTATCTATCCATCCATCCATCCATCCATCCATCCATCCATCCATCCATTCATCCATCCATCCATAATCTATCTATCTATCTATCTATCTATCTATCTATTTATCTATCTATCTATCTATCTATCCATCCATCCATCCATCCATCCATCCATCCATCCACCCATCCATCCATCCATTCATCCATCCATCCATCCATAATCTATCTATCTATCTATCTATCTATCTATCTATCTATCTATCTATCTATCTATCTATCTATCTATCTATCTATCTATCTATCTATCTATCTATCTATCTATCTATCTATCTATCTATCTATCTATCTATCTATCTATCTATCTATCTATCTATCTATCTATCTATCTATCTATCTATCTATCTATCTATCTATCTATCTATCTATCTATCTATCTATCTATCTATCTATCTATCTATCTATCTATCTATCTATCTATCTATCTATCTATCTATCTATCTATCTATCTATCTATCTATCTATCTATCTATCTATCTATCTATCTAAACTTTCCTCTGTATCTTGAGCCCACAAAACTCATTTTACTACCACTTGAATATAACGACAAACTATCTTGTTTTCATACAGATAATACACCATTAGAATTGAGTTTAAAACCTTCACAGGAGCGGATATTCCTGCGGTTAAGAGCTCAGGTGTCAAACTGAAGGTTTCTGGTTCGATCTACGGTGACGACCAATAGATACATATGCTGAATTGTGTTTATCTGCATTCTGAATGGTTTATTTTGTTTCCAGGCAAAAAATCTGATCGATAATTTTTGAATAAACATTAACCCATAATTAAATTTTAAATTGTAATTAACATTTTCTTAGCCTCCTTTAATTAGTTACAACCTGGACATGTTCACCCCCTCCCACCCCTCACCATAGTGCAATGACCATTGAGGACCAACAGGATATACATCGGGGACTTTAACCTTGACCTAAATTACGGTCCTCACAGTAGATCGAACCAGGGTCCCTCAGGTCGACAGCCGAGCGTTTTACAGCACGACCACCTGTCCCCCGTGTGCTTGTTACGATAGGGGTACTCATTAACATTTTTTATCTACTATTATTTCTAAACGGTTTGTGTTTGTGTGTGTGTGTGTGTTGTGTGTGTAAGTGTGTATGAGTCATTTAACTACAGGTATGTACACTAAACAGAATTTACACATGTAAAAATGAATGATGTTTAATTACTATCGTTTAATTATGGACATGTACAGTTTAAAAACAAATTTAAATAAAAGAAGATCTTTTATTTAGGTTAGTGTTTATTCTAATTGCTTCAGATAAAAATTAAAACATACTTAAACAATAAAAACAATAAATAATAAAAAAAAAACAAATTGTAAACTGAGACAGTCTTGGGTTTTATCAGACACAAGAAAATCTAAAAAGTAAAACTTGAATAGTTACAGGAATAACAATTATATTTTTTTTATTTCACTTTTAAATATGGGAGATAACTTAACGTCCTTAGACCCCCCCCTTCCCAAAGCAACAACAAGGGAGATAATTCTGGTCTTCAGGCTACCTAAAGACAAAAAAAAAAAGGTAAATGTGTGAAAAATAAGGTTAAAATCAAATTGATAAAATGCCAAACAGCGCAATAGTAATAAAAAAACCAATTTAGAACAATTTAAAATAAATATACCTTTTATTAAAAACAACAACAAACAAACACACAACAAAAATATATAAAAAAAAAACATTCGTGTATAAAAATACAACACACCCTTTAAGCCTTAATTAATGACTGAATGTTTTTTTTAGTTCAGAAAACATCTATATTGGGGGAAAGATCTTTGAGGTCTAATTTCCTGTACAGTTACAGTGAGGGGTTACAGTGGTCGACGAAACGTCCGCAGCCTTGGAATGAATCTATCGGTGCTAATTTTTTTTCATTCTGCCATTTCAGCAGATGTAGACATGACAGAGAGGCATGAGCACCTCAAAAAAAAATGACAGAGAGGCATGAGCACCTCAAAGAAAAACACAACACCCTGTCATAACAACAATGGGGGCGGAGAAATATTATAAAAAAAAGAATAGCCTATTATTGTTTCTTATAAAAAAAAGTCTCTGCCAAAGAAAATTAATTAAGTAAGATCAAAGACTGGTATTACATATAGAACTTAAACATTTTGCACTCACGGATTTGTCTTATTTGCATCCGAACATTCCAGCCGTTCGTTTGTAGGCGATGTCCCATACAGTATTGAATAGTGACCCGAAAGAATCTCCACAGTTGCTGTTTACTGCGTTATTGGTACAGTTGGTCGACTGGTAAACGAGACTGGTAGAACATAAAGGAAAATGATTTAAAAGCTAGACCACGACAAACAGAATCAAATCTTATAACTCAATCAATTTTAGTCGACAGTTTTACTTCATTATGAAGAAAAAATGGTTTTTATTTTACAATAAATACTTAAGCTCATTGTAGCATAAAACATTAAGAAATCTTTGACTTCAAAATGTGAACTTTGTCTGGTTAGTTGTATATTATTGTACGTAAGTATGATGTCATACCAAAGTAATAAGATTGGCACTGAAACATCTAAGTGACGGATAAATAACAAAAAGTATAAATACTCAAACTTAAGCGGTGTCCACTTACGTGCAGACAGCACTATTATCAGGATTGACGCCATTGTACAGTGCCTCGTTTTTTAGGGACTCGTACGCAAGTTGCAAGGTGTTCATACAGGCTTCCGCAAGTATCTGGGCATTAGTTAACGCCACTTGGTCAATAACACAGACAGAGTTTTTCAGGTAGGACACAGCTTAAAAAAATATAACTTTATGAGCAATAGCAATAGTCAATTAATCAATTCACATAAAATCAAAATTATTTTCCAGAATCTTAAAATCGAAAATTTATTTTAAACAAAATGAGGTGATTTACAAATGCTTTTTGAAAAAGAAAAATCATAATTATTTAGATATTTTCCAATACCCTTTGGTTTTTAAAAAAAAATATTTTGCTGAATTTAATATCGCTTCATATTCTTTTTGATTGCTTTGAATGACAGTTGGGGTAGTGGGATAAAGTGGGTATCCGGATTTATAAGATGTAGCTGAGGATTGCGGGTTCAACTCGCGTCTAGTAACCAAATTATGTGTCCAGTAGTGTCCCCGTGGCCATTGCACTCTATTTTACGGTGGGATTGAAAGAAGGGAATCATAACAAAAAATCCCTTTACTGGTTTTATAGATTTTAAAAGATATAATTTTCTTCCTTTCAGGGACATTGCAAAGAAAAATAATATCAGCAAAGCTACAACAAAAAAAAATCATTCTTTGACCTATTAACATAGGTCGGAACATAGGTAGTCTAGTACATCCTTTTGGCTTTTAACAGCGGCCAGAAGGGATATGTCACGGCAATCATATTTTTTTTTAGCATCACATGACTGGATCTTATCGATACTCCTGTAGAAGGAAAAGGAATATAATTTACGGGATGTCATTTAATTGCTGCCCATTCAAGATCTGCCATTTCCTGATCTGCTAGTTCAAGGTCTGCCTATTCCTGGGCTGCTAATTCAAGGTCTGCCAATTTCCATGCTAATAGTTCAAGGTCTGCCAATTCCTGGGCTGCTATAATTCAAGGTCTGCAATTTCTTGGGCTGCTAGTTCAAGGCCTACCAATTCATGGTCTGCTAGTTCAAGGTCTGTCAGTTCCTGTGCTGTTAGTTCAAGGTTTGCTCATTCCTGGGCTGCTTGCTTAAGGTCTGCCAATTCCTATGCTACTAATTCAGGGTCTGCCAATTCATATGCTACAAGTTCAAGGTCTGCCAATTCCTATGCTACTAGTTCAAGGTCTGCCAATTCCTGGGCTGCTAGCTCAAGGTCTGTCAATTAAATTGCTTCCAATTTAAGGGCGACCTATACTCATATATAAACCTAAAGACACTCAAAGTATACATCACGCGACAAGGTTTCTAAATTCCAAAAAAAAGGTCTGTTCAAGGTGCTATTCTTTATCGATAACAGACGAGAATAAAAGTGATCTCATCCCAGTATCACGTGAAATCCCGGATTACAACTGGAATAAAAGAATGAGAATAAAAGTCATTATGTCGAATAACCTTCAACTTTTGCCCTTTTACTATTAAGATTTACATATTTTTTAGCTGTGTAAAATATTGAGAAATATAATAAAGTTGTGCGCATAATAATACTCTTAAGTCCAGAAACAATTTTTCCAGGAATTCGAACGTTAACGTTATTCGAGTTAACCAATTCATTGGGACAGTGACACATTAGAACTTTTGTTTCAGGTATCTTGGTGAAAGGGGGCAGACTGAATATGGTTTATGTAGGTAAATTAGCTGACAACATAGTGTACTTACTGACAGATCTGGTTGTAAGTATTGTCGTCAGCGAGGCCCTTCACGACGCCTACGTCGCTCGCCTCCAAGCCGATCAATATACTTGGGTACATTGTTTCATCTCAGCGCATGGGTCATTCCCCGTGTAGGCGAGGGTTGTCTCTGGTGAAGATATATTATCGTATATGTTTTGATTTCTGCACGCAAGGGGTTGAGTTTGAATGTGATTGTTCAATAGACATATAATTGTCGAAAGTAACTGTAATTTTTTTATAGTACGTGTAATTTTTGAAAGTACGTTTAACTGTTGAAGGTATGTGTTACAGTTGAAAGTGCCTGTATTTTTTTTATAATATATGCTGTGGTTAAATTACATGATATTAATAAAAGTCCTTGTCATTGTTGTTAGTATTGTATTTAAAAATTTGCTTTTCATAATTACAATTTCATTTCAGATGTCAACAGTCTTAACTACATAAAAAGACCCTCCCCCCCCCTACCCGCAGCTAGAATGAAGATCTGTGATGCACAGGTTCCTAACAGCCTTTCATCAACATATTAAGTTTAACGTGGAATTTACTGATATCATCTATCTATTAATAAATAAGAGAAAACGACTTCAAGTAGTTGAATTTAGTGATTTGAAATTACTCACCAATGAAATAGTTTCGTACATTCGCAAAATAATGTCACTGCACCGTTGAATCTACCCATTAAAATAATTTGTTATAAGTGTAAAAATACGAAGTGTATTTATTATATTTTTATGTTCTTTTCTATGTGTTGTTCATATTATCAAAGTACTTTGTGCAATTTTAAATTGTCATATTAACTCATTTTGTGTTATATGGGTCCGTTGTGTCTAGTTTCCTTTATTTACAACCAAATATTTCAATTTATAAATACGACATTCCTTTATTTAAAAGAATAAACTTTTGAGAATCGTTGTCTTTAGTCAAAAAGAATTATAGTTTCACTTTTTTGTATATATATATATATATATATATATATATATATATATATATATATATATATATATATATACTAGTTGCAAGTACCCGGCTTTGCCCGGGTTTAAAATAAGGTTTTCTGTTTACCTTCTGTTTTCTCCCTACCCCCTCTCTCCCTTCCTCTCTCTCTCCCACCCTCCCTCCCCCTCCCTCCCCCCCTTTCCCTCCCTCTCTCTCTTCCTCCCTCCCTCTCCCATCTCCCCCTCCCTTTCCCCCCTGTCCACTCTCTCCCTCTCTCCCCCTTCCTCCTTCCCCTCTCTCTCCCTCCCTGCCCTCTCTCTCTTTATCTCTTCCTCCCATTTATCCCATCCTCTCTCTCTCTCTCCTTTTCTCCCTCTCTCTCCCATCCCTCCTTTCTCCCTCCCTCCCCTCTCCACCTCTCTCCCTTCCCCTCTTTCCCCCTTCCTCCCTCCTTCATTCCCTCTCTCTCTCCCCTCCCTGCCCCCTCACTTTTTCTCTCTCCCACCCTCTCTCTCCCTCCCTCCCTACCCCCTCTCTCCCTCCCTTCCTTTCTCATTCCTTCCCTCCCTTTTTATTTCCCTCTCCCATCTCCCTTTCTCCCCTCTCCCCCTTCTCTCCCCCTGTCCATCCCCCTCCCTCCCTCTCTCCCCCTCCCTCCCTCCCTCTCCCTCCCTCCCTCCTACCCTCCTTTCATCTCTCTCCCCCCTGCCCCCTCTCTCTCTTTATCTCTCTCTCCCTCCATCCCCTCCCTCCCTCCCTCCCTCTCTCTCTCTCTCTATATATATATATATATATATATATACTTATTTTTATGGCTTCACACTTCTTCTAAAATCCTTCTTCATTCCTTTACCTTCTTCAAACTGTACAAATCAGGGAGCATGAAAAAACAACAACAATTCTTTGCAGCACAAAGGAACTATACAGCACCAACGCGCAAGTTCTATTCGGCTTTATTAGTAGGAAAATTAAAAAATGTATCATCGGGAAATGACGTCACAGAGGAATTTTTATCTATGGCGCCGTCGAGATTACTTTATTATAGTGAAATACTAAAATAAAAATAATTAGTTACAATTACCATCGAGATGAAACGAAACCTGTCCTATAACCTTCTCCATGTAATTATGTGTATGTGTAACAAATTTCACGTTATTTGGTTGTCTGGATCTTGAGTTATAAGGGAACAGACAGACAGACAGACAACAAATGCGTCTTATAAGTATATATATATATATACTTTTTTTTAATTGGATATTAATCAAATATTAATGACAAACTTACCACACAAAGTGAAGACCGTAAGGATTCTAAGGAACAGTTCGTACATGTTATCACGTTGAGCAAATACGAAAGAATGAACTTATGTATGATATCACGCTCTTTGTAGAATTAATCTATTGAATGTCGATTTTCTTTTGTTATGTAGCTCAGTGCTTCTGAAAATGTTTTGCAGCGAGACAGCTGTAGCCGAAAAATTTGTTGACTTTATATCCGGGTTTTCAAGAAGACAATGAATTATTGTAGGCAAAAATGAACCAAGAGCTAGGTGTGGTCGAGGTGTAGTGCACTCGTCTTTAACTCTAAAGCTCCCAGCTAAAACCTCGATGACATCTTTAATTTTTTCTAGATCCTGGTTAAAAGTTTAAGGAATCCCCAAGCAATCACTAAACCTGAGGTGGTTGCAAAAGAAAAATTAATTCTACAGTTCAATTTCTCTAATGGCCAAATAGGCTGAGATAAAAATACACATTTAGTATTGTGTTATAATAAAAACAAACAATAACAAACTACTACGGATACTTCGGTCCATGATACTACTTGTACTCTGCCAACTTTGTCCTATGCCCGACCGCCATCTTTACTTTGGACCAATGGGGCACGAAGGCACAACATGCGTAAAATTCAGTGAAAAACGTTTGATCTTTTTTATCGGTTTCCAAACATTTAGCAAATAACAATTCTTGAAAAATAAATTCTTCTTTTACAAATCATACATTAGCTAAAAGTAAAATTTCATTTCTTGGTAAAGTCGAATCGCATGCTGTATAGAAAACTCAGGTGTTTTTAAGTAATCTGATATATGATTTTCTACGAACTGTGCCATTTCGCCAATCCTTCTTTGTACTGTATTTATAATCAGAGGAATTCTTTTTACAGTGTCGAAAGCTTGTTTGTACAACACGGTGCGTCACTTACAGCTGATAAAATAATTTTATATTTAATCTTGCGCGGGCCCCCTGAATTTGTTCTGGGGTAACCAAACGAATTTTAATTTCCGCGGACTACCTGAAAAATCCGGGATCAGTAGGGATCACTTTGAGAACCGCTGCTCTAGACGATACATTTGAGGTAAACGCTCCGGAGTTCTTAAAAGAGGCACGCAGCAAACAACATTAAAAAGGAGTTTTGTGAGTGACCAGTGGAGCAACGCAGTGAGTACTCTTTGCCAGGCTTGCGGAGCCGGAGCCGAGTAGCCGGGAGCCGCTACTTTTTGCTGTAGCCTGAGCCAAAAAAATCTGGTGGCTCCACGGCTCCAAAATGCTGTTTTTTTTACAGCAGACTTTTTTTTGCTTTAAAATAGCGAATTTGTTTGATTGTTTGCCTCTTACAATTTGAAATGTTGTCATGTTTTACGAACGCCACAACAGTAACAGCATACAGCATTTAAATGATAGCGTGCACGCACATCACCACAAGAAATCTTTAATGGGGAATCGTTTTGTGTTCGTTTTAAATCTTGTTTACCCTCCGAAATTTTTTTAATGGCATGTTATATTGTTATATATAAAGTTAAAACAGTTTTATTTCATAGAATAATTGTATCAATCATTTAAAATAAATTTTTACTACGACGACAAATAGAACGCGTCATTTCGTATTATTATTTGACAGCGAATTTGTAATAGACTAAAAACAAAATGGTCGCTTTCTGTATTTAACAATTTTATTGTAAACCGAATATCTGAAATAGAGTAGATAAATTTATAAGGCTGTGACTATGTGGACCCGGATCCCAATAAAAAACCGATTGTTATTCGGACCCGTGGCGAATATGCACTAAGCTTAGCTATATTTAAACTTTATTAGACAGAACCCGGAGTCCGCTTAGTGGAGTCCTAGACACTGAGTAACGATTAAATCATACAATTCAAACAATTATATAAAAAAAATAATAAAGTTTATGTATAGCTAAGTGCATATTTGCCACGGGTTCGAATAACAATTGGACTTTATTGGGACGGAGTGCGAATAAAAATCGGAGTTTATTGGTACCCGGGTCCGAATAGTCACTTCGAATTTATAAATAATAAATATAAATACTGAAGTCTTTAAAATATGTTAAATAATGTATCATTTTATTATTCGCTAATTTGATCATTGAAATAACTTTTTATTACTTATGAAAATGACGACTAGTGAAACCTCGGTCAAAAAAAAAAAAATTATGATTCTGGATGCACTGAAATGGTTTGTTAGTAAAATCGACAATGCGTATATTTTTCAAGTTCCTGACTATGGGGGTGAACGCGGCAAAATGTGCATAACTTTTTATCAGTGGCGCAATTACAAAAAATTTTGTCTCGTGTAATACTATCTTAATAGGGAGCCGGAGCCGTGCCGGAGCCGTGCCGGAGCCGTCAAATTTGTTGGAAGCCGGAGCCGGAAAAAAATTTGGCGGCTCCGCAAGCCTGCTCCTTGCCACGACGAAACAGAGAAAAGTGATAGGGCACTATAGGATTTTCCCGTCACGAGAACCTCTGTAAACTATCACGCAGGAGTACCCACGAATAAGCTTGTTGTAGACGCCTTCAAGTAATTAATCTACCTATCTATCTGTCTGTCTGTTTGTCTGTGTGTAATCTCTGTCTCTCGCTCTGTCTTTCCATCGAAGTATCTAAATGTATGCTAGTCTATCTATCTTCAAATATTGGGTTAACACCGACAAGTTTAACGTGGAATTTATTGATGACACCAATCTATTAATAGATACGAGAAACCGACTTCAAGTAGAAGAATTTTTTTAATGATAACAATAATTGTTATTTTTTAATAACTGGTTAGTGGGAAGGTGGGATTAGCCCCAAAAAAAAAATTGATAATCTTTGTCGTCATCATTTGCGTCACTAGGGGGTAGCGGGGGGGGGGTACGGGTCGCACCAGGCGACCTTATTTTAAGGTTGGCACCAGAATGAACAGTTTTTATTTTCATAGGAGAAAAAAAAACTCCGTATGGTCGGTGGAATAACTCATCGTAGTTAGTAACATAAGCATTAGTCTAGGGTGCCAGAATGTAGCAGATGGTGTCACCATATACAGTTGTAGAAATGGGTGTCACCATATAGAGTAGTAGCACAGGGCGTCACCATATAGAGTAGTAGCACAGGGCGTCACCATATAGAGCAGTAGCACAGGGCGTCACCATATAGAGCAGTAGCACAGAGCGTCACCATATAGAGCACTAGCACAGGGCGTCACCATATAGAGCAGTAGCATAGTAGCACAGGGCGTCACCATATAGAGCAGTAGCATAGTAGCACAGGGCGTCACCATATAGAGCAGTAGCACAGGGCGTCACCATATAGAGCAGTAGCATAGTAGCACAGGGCGTCACCATATAGAGCAGTAGCATAGTAGCACAGGGCGTCACCATATAGAGTAGTAGCATAGTAGCACAGGGCGTCACCATATAGAGCAGTAGCACAGGGCGTCACCATATAGAGCAGTAGCACAGGGCGTCACCATATAGAGCAGTAGCACAGGGCGTCACCATATAGAGCAGTAGCATAGTATCACAGGGCGTCACCATATAAAGTAGAAAAGCAGGGTGTCACCGTATAGAGTAGTAGCATAATAGCACATATTGGTCACCATATTCAATAATAGCATTGTAGCACAGGGTGTCACCATTTAGAGTAGTAGCATAGTAGCACATATTGGTCACCATATTCAGTAATAGCATAGTAGCACAGGGTGTCACCGTATATAGTAGTAGCATAGTAGCACATATTGGTCACCATATTCAGTAGTAGCATAGTAGCACAGGGTGTCACCGTATAGGGTAGTAGCATAGTAGCACAGGGTGTCACCGTAAATAGTAGTGGCGCACGGTGTCACAATATAGAGCAGTACCACAGAGTGTCACCATGCAGAAAAAAAGACGAATTTAGTCACGTGGTTTCATGAAATTGGAGACGTAGTTTACAAACCCAGTTTAATGAAAGTTATATATTTATCTCTCTGAAATTCAGGCAGTAACACTATCTTTTTTATGGCTGAAGTATTTTAGATTAAATTCTGTTCCATTGCACATGGTGGAAATCTGGAGGGGAGGCGGGTAACACCCTGAATCAAAGTGACCCCATCTGGTCCTCATCCAAAGTAAATATAATTTTACTTTTTATCACTTATTAGTAAAAGTCTATATTTTACAAAATACACACACACGCACATACACACAAGTACACACACACACACACACACACACATATATATATATATATGTTTTATGCTACACATTATGATGAATTCTACTGAAGTTGTGAAACATCTGCTATACCGGGGATATCGTTTCGTTATAATGTGTTACTCACCACGCTTGCAATTGTATGTGAGTGTCATACACATGTCACATGACCCGAAGTATGGGTGCATCGGAATGCATTAACCTTTCATGAGAGTAATCTCTAGTTTTAAAACAGTTTTATTTCCCTTTTCCCCTACCCCCCCCCCCACCCATCTGGATTGCAAAAACTTGATTGTTTGTTATAAAAAAAATAAAATGTGTCCAGTCGAGTGTTTGTTTATTTATGTTGAACTTTGTACAAAGTTTACACCAAATTCTTTTTGTTCTCAATGCCAGTTGTAACTGTGGGCATACATGACGTGGTCTTCGCCTTTCCCTGATCCCCCTCCCCCCCCAACACTTAGTACGGACCTGCCACTACGATCAACTTAACACCCACCCTACTTTAAAGCGGGTGAAGGCACATTGTATATCTGCAGTCTGTGTCTCCTACGAGCTCAGCTTGCTTTTAATGTCCAAAATATTTTGTTTTATCAGTGTTATTTACATCAGGAGAATTTTAACACAATAAACACTTTACTGAGGTGTTACTGGGCACTGGTACTGACATATGGAGAAAAAACACATGGGCCCAGAGATTAGTTGTTGATGGCCCCGCAACCACTGCAACACATAACGTCATATGTATCCTCCAATACAACTTCTATATCTTCCAACACCACACATCATCGATATCCTTCAACACATCACGTCATATGTATCCTCCAATACAACTTCTATATCTTCCAACACCACACATCATCGATATCCTTCAACTCATCACGTCATATGTATCCTCCAATACAACTTCTATATCTTCCAACACCACACATCGATATCCTTCAACACATCACGTCTTCCACATCTTCCAAAACAGCTCATCGTCAATATCCTCCAACACAACACATCATATGTAACCTCCTATACAACACATCATCTGTAACCTCCAACACAACACATCATATATATCTTACAAAACAACACATCACCCATATCCTCCAACATCACACACCATCTATATCCTTCAACAAATTACGTCTTCTATATCTTCCAAAATAACACTTCAACTATATCGTCCAAACAACACATCATCTACATCTTCCAACACAACATACCATCTTTCGAACCTTTATAGTGCAGTAAAATCTCTTTTTATGATCTCATATTATCCAAACATAGGAGATTTACTCTCTACAACTAGGGGCATCGATTATTTTTTGTGAACTCCATCTGTCGTTGCGTCTGTGCGTGCGTTTACCCGCCCCCTCCCCACCTTCCATTTTTCTAAAGGGCTTGACTATTACTTCCGTACTTAGGGAATCATTTATCCAATATCTGCCGCTAAAAGAGGGTCTAATTAATATTTACATACATCATTAACCACCACAACACCATGGATTATTTATTCATTCTTCGTGAGTGCATTGTGTGCAGAAACTCAATTTATAGGTTTAGTTGAACGACACAAAAGATATTTTACTCACCGCAAATAGAACAAAAATCGATATATAATATGGTATATTTTACCTAAGTGTTGTTGTCGGCATGTGTTTGCTTACGTGTGTTTAAAAGTAACCCTAATATTTACCAAATTTACTAAACTTTCCTCTGTACCTTGAGCGAACAAAACTCATTTTACTACCACTGGAATATAACGACAGACTATGTTGTTTCTATTCAGATAATACACCAATAGACTTGAGTTTTAAACCTCTACAGGAACGGATGTTCTTGCGATTAAGAGCTCAGGTGTCAAACTGAAGGTTCCTGGTTCGATCTCCAGTGAAGACCAATAGATACATAAGCTGAATTTTTTTACCTGCATTGTGAACGGTTTATTTTGTTTCCCTCCAAAAATCTGATCGATAATTTTTCAATCAAAATTAATCCATAAATAGATTTTTATAATCGTAATTAAACCATAATTAAATTTTGAATTGTAATTAACATTTTCTTAGCCTCCTTTAATTAGTTACAGCCTGGACAGATTCACCCCCCACCCCTCACCATAGTTCAATGACCATTGAGACCCAACAGGATATACAGCGGAGACTTTAATCATGACCTAAATTACGGTCCTCACAGAAGATCAAACCAGGGTCCCTCAGATCGACAGCCGAGATTTTTACAGCACGACCACCCGTCCCCCGTGTGCTCGTTACCAAAGCGCCATTCGGTTTGCGTGTGTTGTGTGTGTGGTGTGTCCGTGTGTCATTTAACTACAGGTATGTACACTAAACAGAATTTACTTCTGTAAATATGAATGATGTTTTAAATTTTATCATTAAATTATGGACATTTACAGTATAAAAAAAAATTTAAGTAAAAGGAGATTTTTTTGTTGAAGATTGTGTTTATTATAATTACTTCAGATTAAAATTAAAACAAGTTTCAAAAATTAAAATAAAGAAACAATAAATTGATACAGCCTTCAGCTTGCATCAGATACAAGAAAATCTAAAAAGTGGAAATTTAAATAGTTACAAGAATAACTAGTACATTTTTTTGTTTCACTGTTAAAGCTATTATATGGGAGATACCTTTTGGCTCCTGCAACTATAAAAGGGGGTTAATCCTGGTCTTCAGGTTACCTAAAGAGCAAAAAAAATTAAATATGTGGAAAAAACAAGTATAAAATCGAAATTTATAAAGTACAGAACAGCGGAAATATAAATACAACTTAAAACACTTTTTAAAAAATCTTTAATGTGCCAGGGCTAGTTGCTGGGTTTGTGGCAGGGCTAGTTGCAGGGCTAGTTTCTGGTCTTGTGGCAGGGCTAGTTGCAGGGCTAGTTTCTGGGTTTGTGGCTCGGCTAGTAGCAGGGCTAGTTTCTGGGTTTGTGGCAGGGCTAGTTGCTGGGTTTGTGGCAGGGCTAGTTGAAGGGCTAGTTTCTGGGTTTGTGGCAGGGCTAGTTGCTGGGTTTGTGGCAGGGCTAGTTGCAGGGCTAGTTTCTGGGTTTGTGGCATGGCTAGTTGCTGGGTTTGTGGCAGTGCTAGTTGCTGGGTTTGTGGCAGGGCTAGTTGTTGGGCTAGTTTCTGGTCTTCTGGCAGGGCTAGTTGCAGGGCTAGTATCAGGATTTTTGGCTCGGCAAGTTGCAGGGCTAGTTTCTGGGTTTGTGGCAGGGCTAGTTGCAGGGCTAGTTTCTGGGTTTGTGGCCGGGCTTGTTGCTGGGTTTGTGGCATGGCTAGTTGCAGGGCTAGTTTCTGGGTTTGTGGCAGGGCTAGTTGCTGGATTTGTGGCAGGGCTAGTTGCAGGGCTAGTTTCTGGGTTTTTTGCAGGGCTAGTTTCTGGTTTTTTGGCAAGGCTAATTTCTGGGTTTGTGGCATGGCTAGTTGCAGGGCTAGTTTCTGGTTTGTGGCAGGGCTAGTTGCTGGGTTTGTGGCAGGGCTAGTTTCTGGGTTTGTGGCAGAGCTAGTTACAGGGCTAGTTTCTGGTCTTGTGGCAGGGCTAGTTGCAGGGCTAGTTTCTGGGTTTGTGGCAGGGCTTGTTGCAGGGCTAGTTGCTGGGTTTGTGGCAGGGCTAGTTGCAGGGCTAGTTTCTGGGTTTTTTGCAGGGCTAGTTTCTGTGTTTTTGGCAAGGCTAATTTATGGGTTTGTGGCATGGCTAGTTGCAGGGCTAGTTTCTAGTCTTGTGGCAGTGCTAGTTGCAGGGCTAGTTTCTGGGTTTGTGGCAGGGCTAGTTTCTGGTCTTGTGGCAGGGCTAATTGCAGGGCTAGTTTCTGGGTTTGTGGCAGGGCTAGTTTCTGGTCTTGTGGCAGGGCTAGTTGCAGGCTAGTTGTTGGGTTTGTTGCAGGGCTAGTTGCAGGGCTTGTTTCTGGGTTTGTTGCTCGGCTATTTGCAGGGCTATTTTCTGGGTTTGTGGCAGGGCTAGTTGCATGGCTAGTTTCTGGGTTTGTGGCAGGGCTAGTTGCTGGGATTGTGGCAGGGCTAGTTGCAGGGCTAGTATTTGGTCTTGTGGCAGGGCTATATGCAGGGCTAGTTTCTGGGTTTGTTGCAGGGCTAGTTGCAGAGCTAGTTGCAGGGCAATTTGCAGGGCTAGTTTCTGGGTTTGTGGCAGGGCTAGTCGTTGGGCTAGTTTCTGGTCTTGTGGCAGGGCTAGTTGCAGGGCTAGTTTCAGGGTTTGTGGCTCGGCAAGCTGCAGGGCTAGTTTCTGGTTTTGTGGCAGGGCTAGTTTCTGGGTTTGTTGCATGGCTAGTTGCTGGGTTTGTGGCTGTGCTAGTTGCTGGGTTTGTGGCAGGGCTAGTTGTTGGGCTAGTTTCTGGTCTTCTGGCAAGGCTAGTTGCAAGGCTAGTATCAGGATTTGTGGCTTGGCTAGTTGCAGGGCTAGTTTCTGGGTTTAAGGGCTAGTTGCAGGGCTAGTTTCTGGGTTTGTGGCAGGGCTAGTTGCTGGGTTTTTGGTATGGCTAGTTGCAGGGCTAGTTTCTGGGTTTGTGGCAGGGCTAGTTGCTGGATTTGTGGCAACGCTAGTTGCAGGGCTAGTTTCTGTGTTTGTTGCAGGGCTAGTTTCTGGGTTTGTGGCAGGGCTAATTTCTGGGTTTGTGGCACTGGTAGTTGCAGGGCTAGTTTCTGGGTTGTTGGCAGGGCTAGATTCTGGGTTTGTGGCAGGGCTAGTTGCAAAGCTAGTTTGTTGGTTTGTGGCAGGGCTAGTTTCTGGGTTTGTGGCAGGGCTAGTTGCAGGGCTAGTTTCTGGGTTTGTGGCAGGGCTAAAAGCAGGGCTATTTTTTGGTCTTTTTGTCAGGGCTAGTTTCTGGTCTTGTGGCAGGGCTAATTGCAGGGCTAGTTTCTGGGTTTGTGGCAGGGCTAGTTTCTGGTCTTGTGGCAGGGCTAATTGCAAGGCTAGTTTCTGGGTTTGTGGCAGGGCTAATTGCAGGGCTTGATTCTGGGTTTGTGACAGGGCTAGTTTCTGGTCTTGTGGCAGGGCTAGTTGCAGGGCTCGTTTCTGGGTTTGTGGCAGGGCTTGTTGCATGCTAGTTGCTGGGTTTGTGGCAGGGCTAATTGCAGGGCTAGTTTCTGGTCTTGTGGCAGGGCTAATTGCAGGGCTAGTCTCTGTGTTTGTGGCAGGGCTAGTTTCTGGTCTTGTGACAGGGCTAGTTGCAGGGCTAGTTTCTGGTCTTGTGGCAGGGCTAGTTTCTGGGTTTGTGACAGGGCTAGTTGCAGGGCTACTTTCTGGTCTTGTGGCAGGGCTAGTTGCAGGGCTAGTTTCTGGGTTTGTTGCAGTGCTAGTTGCTAAGTTTGTGACAGGGCTAGTTGTTGAGCTTGTAGGCTAGTTGTTGGATTTGTTGCTTGGATAGTTGCTGGGTATCTGGCTAGGCTTGTGGTAGGATAGTTGCTGGGTTTATGGCAGTGCTAGCTATTCGTGTGGTCCTTTTATATTTGGGAATTATATATTAGCTTGATTGCATTTTAAGAAAATCGGAATGCTATATCATTTTTTTATTATACTTACATTATTTTTTCGGCACGACACATTTAAGAATTTTCCAAAAGTACTTGCCAATTTAATTATTTATTTGTCTATTTTCATTCTTCTTTTATTAAAAAAAATTTTTTAGCATAGCTACTCTTGAAAATATATATATTTAAAGATGGCTATCAATATAATTTCTACACATTAAATTTAAAACATTTTTTTTAAGACGATTAGAAAAAATCAACAAAATTGTTAACTGAGAGAAAGCCTGAGTCTTTTATATAACATAGTGTAGTATAAAAAAAAATTTAAATCATTACAGTAATAATAGTTAAAATACATAATTTACTTTCAAGAGATGGGAAGTTAACGTCTCTTAGCCCCTGCTACTATAAGGGGGATAATCCTGGTCTGCAGGTCACCTGAAAAATAAATGTCAACATTCTAATAAAAGTTAAAACAAGCAATTAAGCCTGTTCCATTCTGGACACAGGACGTGTTAGCGCATTTTCGTGTTATGTATCAGTACGTTTGTTAGCTTTCAGTAAATATTTGTAAATTTTGGAAATGTTTATAAATTCAATTGTGTAATGCATAGATCTGTAAAAAAAATTATAAAGACGTTTCTTTATATTTGAAAAAAAATTATTGTCTCTTAAATCTAACTACAAGTGGTTTGTGGTTACTGAAATAGGACTCATAATTGAAAATATTCGAAATTATAGTCATTTAATCGTCCGAAAACTCCGTCAATTGTTGCACAGCTCTGATACTTTCAATTAAACTCAGAACACAAGCTTACTATTTCATTTGATGAGTTTCTTAATAAATCTTGGTGAAACTACGTGCTGCAGTATTTCGCACCAAATGAATGGGTTATTGAACAAGGTGTATATATAATATATAAGCCCCTTAGGAGCCCTGAAGCCCGGCCCTCAGAGGTCCTATCACGAAATGAACTTTTGCTGCACACATGGCAGGCCAAGACCTACAAAATGATATATACATCATGGGTCTAGGACTTATGGTTGTTGAGATCTAAGGTGATGACAGACAGACAGACAGACAGACAGACAGACAGACAGACAAAACGGGGACAATAGAGCATTTTTTTTTCGAAAATGCTCTAAAAAATCTAATTAATAGAAAATAAAAAGCAGAGAATTACAAAAATAGGACAGTACACTCAAACAGATGAGACTTTGTACACAAAAAGTCATTACATTTATGAAATATACACCCTTGACAAAAAAAAATATTTTGAGAGACTAGCTGTACCCTACAAAACCTTTGCATAGAGTTATATTCCCTCGGGTTTGATCGGCCCACTATGTCATCCTCGGATACGGGCAGATCCGATTATTTCATGATTGTATTTTAAACTTGAATACTGTTGTATTAATTCTTTACTTTCGATTTAACGCAGAACCCAATATCGCTATTATTATATTAGATTATTTGTTGAGTCACTCAACCAAAATTACTTTTAATATTGAATGCCCCTCGACAAGTCTTCTTTATAATTTCCACGAATAGAAAGTGCACTGGTATTACATATAGAACTGAAACATTTTTTACTCACGGACGTGTCTGAGCTGCACACCACTGCATCCAAGCTGACTAGACATTGGTTTGAAGGCGATGCCCCACACAGTCTTGAACAATGACCCGAGTGAATCGCCACAGTTGTTGTTTAATGCGTTGGTGATACAGTTGCTCAATGGCTCAACGTAGCTGGTGGGACATAAAGGAAAATGATTTAAAAGCCAGACTACGACAAACAGAATCAAATCTTATAACACAATCTATTTGAGTTGTTAGTTTTACTTCATTATGAGGAAAAAAAAATTATTTTACAATAAATACTTAAGTTCATTGTAGCATAAAACATTAAGAAATTTTTGGCTTCAAAATATTTGCACAGTGTCAGGTTATTTGTGTATTATTGTATGCACGAATCGTGTGATACAATAAGAACTGGACTGAAAGATTTAAGTGACGTACAAATAGCAAAAAGTATAAATAGTCCTACTTTAGCAGTGTCCAATTACGGGCCAACAGCACTATTGTCAGGATTGACGTCACTGGCCAGTGCCTGGTACATTGCAGACTGGAACTCAAGTTGAAAGGTGTTCATACAGGCCTCCTTATGAACCTGGGCATTAGTTATCGCCACTTGGTCAGTAATACAGACAGAGTTATTCAGGGCAGACACAGCTTAAAAAAATATAGCTTAATGAATAATAGCAATAGTCAATAAATCAATTCACATAAAAAGCAAGATTATTTTCCAGAATCGTAAATGCGATAAATCATTTTAATAAAAAAAAATGAAATAATTTATATATGGTCATTGACAAGAGGATCATTATTAAAATATTTTCAAATTCCTTTTGAATTTTTTTGGATTGTTTTTCACGGACTCTTGATAGAGCTTTTGTGCTAATCCGGATCTATACGCTGTTGCTATGGGTTGCGGGTTCAAATCCCAATTCGGTGTCCAGTCACCCAGTCATGTCTACAGTTGTACCTACATGGTTGTGATACTCACGGATATGGTGGAATTGAAAGAAGGGAATTATTTAAAAAAAAACATTTTCTGGTGTGTACATTTAAAAGATTTAATCTTCATTCTTTAAAGGATATCACAAAAACACTACCTAACAAACAAATAAAAAAACAAAACTACAAACAAAAAACATCAAACAAAAAACAAACAAAAAACAAACAACAAACAAACCACAAAACTAAAAACTACCAATAAACAAACAAAAAAACTACAAACGAACAGCAAAACTACAAACAAAAAAAAACAACAAAACTACAAACAAACAAACAACAAAACTACTAACAAACAACAAAACTACAAACAAACAACAAAACTACAAACAAACAACGAAACTACAAACAAACAACAAAACTACAAACAAACAATGAAAACAAACAACGTACAAGCAAACGCAAACAAACTACAAACAAAGAACCAAAAGATACTACAAACAAACAAACAACAAAAATACAACATCACAACTAAACTAAATATTTTTGTGCCACGCTGACCTTGTCTTCCTTCATCAGAACACAGATAGGCCAATACATCAGTTTGGCTTGTCACGGCTGTCTGGGTTGTTGGGTCCTGGCAATCATCTTTCTTATCGGCGACACATGTCTGGAGATCGTCATTACCCCTGGAGAGGGAAACGGAACAGAAATTATGGGATGTCAATTTAATGGCGGCAAATTTACGGGATGAATATACTCATCTTGAATCTGATCTAAAAATACCTCCATGAACTTTCGTTTAAGATGTAGGCCAATGGGATTATTCCATAGATTCTAACTAGAATGTAGAGTTGACAAATTCACTGGAGTCGGGAGAAAAATGTCAACTTTTGTTCCCTGTTTCGGGCGGTGTGTGTGTGTGTGTGTGTGTGTGTGCGTGTGTGTGTGCAGGGGGTGGGGGTGGAATCTGGGTGGGGCACGCGAATATCTTATAAATTACACAGTGTACTCACTGACAGATCTGGTCGAACACCTCATCGCCTGCTAGGCCACCCACGTTGCCGAGGTCACCCCCCTGGAAGCTGGCCAATACTGAGGCACACTGTAGCAGCTCAGCACAGTCGTCATCCCGCTTGGAGACTATGGCCGCCTCTGGTGAAGAATGTATTAGTGTATATGTTTCAATATCTACACGCAAGAGTTTAGTTTGAATGTATTTCTTCAATAAATATGTAATTGCCGAAAGTACGTGTAATTTTTGAAAGTACATGTAATTTTTGAAAGTACGTGCTATGGACGACTTTAGTCGCAGTTTTTTTTTCCTACGCAAAATTGCTAACGACGACTATGGTCGCTCTCATTCACCTGTACTAAAACTAAACGTTTGTTTTCAGCCAAAGCTGTAAGGAAAGTTCATTGTCTAGTTTTGTACATGTTTCACTAAAAAAAATATATAAAGTTGAGATTTAAGTTCATTTTATGGTATAATCAGACTGAAAAACCCGGCGACACACCCACTTCACGCCCATTTTTCTGTCCTTGTGTTCGGCTAAGTTTTAACAATGGATACTTGTTACTGCCGCGAGTACTTCGTTTTACCCCTGTTCAATCTAGTAATTGTCAGATAGCAATGTTTAAATGTTTTACTGGTGGAGCCTAGGAGAGAGAGAAACCCATTTATTATTTATATATTTTATTATGGCCAGGTTGACCATCTCAAGAAAACATAGTGTCAGACATGAATGATTTAGTTATCTGTCCGAGGGGGAGATTGAATGTTTGGACGGACCAATAGTCGAGGCAGAAAATGTGTATACATAGTAGAAATATTCACTTCAGTGGGGTAAGGGTGTGAGAGTTTTACTTTTAGGAACATGGAGAACACTTGTGGAATGTCATTGTGGAAACACGGCTGACCATATCCGCCATGGGCGTCGCTAGTAATATTTCAAGGGGGGGGGGCAAACATTTTTCCAAGGGGGGGGGGCAAACAAACACGTTTTTTTTATTTTAACTGACGATGCCATACATGTTTATTTTTCTCAATTAAATCCAAGTTAAGTATAATATTAATTATTTATTTTGACATAAATAAATGTATTTGAAAATTCACACATTGTGACTTCAAGCACATGCATGTTCCGATTTTATTTTTTTTTGCTTTAATTTGGCCTTCTGTAGCTTGATTTGTCCTTCGAAAATGTTTTTGGCATTCAGGTTTTTTTTTATAATCTGCAAACTCTTGTTAGTTTATAGTCGTCTGCCACTGAGTGAATTTTAAAATTTATACTAAATTAATATGAAAAGATGGATATCGGAAAATAAATGTACATGCTCAATAAAACGAAGAGTAGAGCAATCGCGGGATTCCGAAAAGCCGTTATTAGAAGATTTTAGGGCGTTTGCAGTATCTGAATTACCACATGCATTGAGGAAACAGTATAAGTTCAACAGCCAGACACAATTGAAGAAACTATTTCTAATTTGATTGTCGCTATCACTTCTTCATTTCCTCAATTGGATATTGGAAAGTATGTCTTGACATACGACCTTTCAAATGAAATTGAGTTTCAAATGAGTTGAAATTGCTGCTGATCCTTGATTGTTCGACCCCTGATATAAATATGATTTTTAGAGCTGACATTAGTGGAAACAGAGACTTTAGATATTCTTCGTTATCAAACTATCCATCGTGGGTTTTTACTTGCAAATGTTAACAGGTGGCTTTTGCAAATTGTGCGTGTTGTTTTTGCAAAAAGTAATTCCAGTAGTTCATGGAGCATTTGTTATCAAACCATGCACAAAATTAAAAGATGTCAACGAAGATGCACGTAGCCACATGCAAAGCACATGGGACAAAGCCTCTTATAAAGGATTCAAGCTATTTTTTGCACTATTGGTAGCCAAAGCAGTTTCTATAGATGAGTAGTTGAACTCAACATTTAGAAGACAAATTCTAGAAAATTGCAACAAACTGAGTCCCTCCATTTCCACAATCTTTTTTTTTTGCGGCATGCATGATTTGGCACTTCGTGGAAAAGAATCACATTCTGGTATTTTTTACGACCTGTTAGAGATTCGTGTTAAATCTGGAGATGAAGTTCTAAATAATCATTTGTCAGTTAGTTCTTGTAGTGCTAAGTATATCTCGGCAACCAGAGCCGCCGAGGGGGGAGGCAGATGGCAAATGACCAGGGGCCGGCGAGTTTTAGGGGCCCGGACTGAGCGTGCCAATCAACTTTTGAACATATTATTATCAGCACGAGAGGTCCGTGACAGCCTGCCCAGGGGCCCGAAATTTCTGTCGGTGGGCCTGTCGGAAACTACACAAAACACTATGATCAAAATTTGTGGGTCTCTCTTGTTTGAAGGCATTGTTCATGAAGCAAATAATTCAGTTGCAATTTCTTTACTTGCCGACGACACAATATAATTTTAGGCATTGAGCAGATATCATTAGGTGTTAGATTTGTCAAAGAACACCATAATTCATTAGAATTTGGATTAGATACAGCAGGGGCCAGTCATTCTACAGCGGGGGCCAAGCTATAGCAGGAGGGGGGCAGGAAATAAATTTTACTAAGTAGAGCAAACAAGCATAGAGGCCAGACAAAACGCAGGGAGGGCTCCCCCCCCCGCACGCTACGGCCATGATTAGATATGACAAATTTTGTTGGTCAAGGATAAGACGGATGTTCTACAATGACAAGTAAAGAAGGAGCAGTCCAAGCAATAATTCGAAAAAAAAGACCCAAAAGCTGCAATTGTAGATTGCAATTATTATACTTTATTGTAATAAACTTTCAGGAAATTTAGTTCAGTTTTAATGTAACATTTTTATGACATTTTTCCCAAAATGTGGAAAGGGGGGGGGGCTAATGACCCCCTTGCCCCCTTCAATACGCCTATAATCTCCACCACTGATAATATCAGCAGGGAAAGGAATGGGCGGGGCTAAGACTTCGTTAGGACAGTTTAAGCAGAGTACATTATACAGAGTAGAAACACACAGAGTACATTATACAGAGTAGAAACACACAGAGTACATTATACAGAGTAGAAACACACAGAGTACATTATACAGAGTAGAAACACACATAGTACATTATACAGAGTAGAAACACACAGAGTACATTATACAGAGTAGAAACACACAGAGTACATTATACAGAGTGGAAACACACAGAGTACATTATACAGAGTAGAAACACACAGAGTACATTATACAGAGTGGAAACACACAGAGTACATTATACAGAGTAGAAACACACAGAGTACATTATACAGAGTAGAAACACACAGAGTACATTATACAGAGTAGAAACACACAGAGTACATTATACAGAGTAGAAACACACAGAGTACATTATACAGAGTAGAAACACACAGAGTACATTATACAGAGTAGAAACACACAGAGTACATTATACAGAGTAGAAACACACAGAGTGCATTATACAGAGTAGAAACACACAGAGTACATTATACAGAGTAGAAACACACAGAGTACATTATACAGAGTAGAAACACACAGAGTACATTATACAGAGTAGAAACACACAGAGTACATTATACAGAGTAGAAACACACAGAGTGCATTATACAGAGTAGAAACACACAGAGTACATTATACAGAGTAGAAACACACAGAGTGCATTATACAGAGTAGAAACACACAGAGTGCATTATACAGAGTAAAAACACACAGAGTACATTATACAGAGTAGAAACACACAGAGTACATTATACAGAGTAGAAACACACAGAGTACATTATACAGAGTAGAAACACACAGAGTACATTATACAGAGTAGAAACACACAGAGTACATTATACAGAGTAGAAACACACAGAGTACATTATACAGAGTAGAAACACACAGAGTACATTATACAGAGTAGAAACACACAGAGTACATTATACAGAGTAGAAACACACAGAGTACATTATACAGAGTAGAAACACACAGAGTACATTATACAGAGTAGAAACACACAGAGTACATTATACAGAGTAGAAACACACAGAGTACATTATACAGTGTAGAAACATGACGTTCAGGTGGGATGGGGGCTATGAGAGCGTTAAATAATTCTAGTTTGAATTTTAAGATAGAAAGACAAACATTATTGGGACATTACTATAGTGACATGGGGAACACAGTATCTCCACAACAATATTTGTTTATCAGTCCATCTAAAGGAGGGGTGCGTGGAATGTTTGAAATGACCAAGAATTTATTGAGGAATGTAAAACGTTATTCTAATTGGCCAAATTTGGGGCTTGATGATAGAAGTCAGATTTATTGCTTGTCTTTAATACAATTGTGGAAACACGTCTGACGAAAATTTGCATATTCCTCGGGCTAAGAATTTAGGTTATCTAAATGTATAAATATATTCGCTGCAACACATTAGAGCTGGCATCTGATTTAGCAGTTGGTGAGTTTAACTGCTGACTAATGGTTTGAGAAAATATTTACTTGTCAACCACATATGTCATATATAGGCTGGACCTTAAATATATCTTGCTTTAAAAAAACGTTTATTTATTACTAATAACTAATCAAAAGTAATTTATTAACCACAATCTACATTGTAAATTAGATTATTTCACTCTATTTTCTCTCGATTTCCTTCTTTCTATCTCCCTCTTTCTCTTTCAAGCCAAACTCCTTCCCAAACACCCCTAACAACATAGATAGTAAAACTACCAAACCCATCATTAGCTGGCCACTCCCATAACCCTCCACCCTCCACTTAAACGGCTTAAAATACAATTACAGGAGCCTTGATCGAAAGCAGGTGGAAATACACAACGACTGCTCAAATATTCCAGGTACATTAAAATTGACCAACACCGTAGCGTTTCATTAGTGTCCTGGGGTCACGTGAGGTCAAAAAAAAATAACTTAGCACTGGGAGAAAGTTTTGAATTTCTGAGGTTAGCACTGGGTAAGACATCAAATTTAGAGTGCTGAGCATCGAAACGGTTAATATTTGAAATAACGTGTAACTGTTAAAATTATGTGTGACAGTTGAAATTGCATGTTATTTTGGAAAGTATGTGTAATTTTTGAAAGAACGTGTAACTGTTAAAATTATGTGTGACAGTTGAAATTGCATGTTATTTTGGAAAGTATGTGTAATATTTGAAAGTAAGTGTAACTGTTAAATGTATGTGTGACAATTGAAAGTGCGTGTAATTTTTGTTAGTATGTGTGACAGTTTAAAGTGCGTGTTTTTTATAATATATGCAGTTGGTTAAATTACATGACATTGGCATGACATTCTTGTCTTTGTTGTTAGTATTTATACATTTACTGTTCATAAATAAAATTTCAATTCAGATATCAACAGTTTTAACTACAGAAAAAGACATGTCAATTGATTTCATTGACAAATGAATGTTAAATGCTGTCTGGTCATAGATTTATTTTAATCTGGGGCAGTTTCATTGGGGAAGGGGGGACACAAAAGTCTTTTAATTGTATTTTAAATTTCTGAAGTCTAACAAACTATGCTTTACAACAGACAAATTGAAAGTACATAAAAAGTAAGTTTGTATAATCTTTTTTTCTAAGGAATCAGCATATCACTTATTTGAAAATTATTCTTTTAAAGAATCTTCAAATAAATGTACTTTACATATTTAAATAAAACATACCATATAAAGTAAAGACTGTCAGGATGCTAAGAAACAGTGCGTACATGTTTATTAAGTTCAGTCACGACTACAGAATGAGCTTACAGCTGATATCACGCTCTTTAAAGATATTTTTCTTCTGGACGACAATTTTCTTTTGTTATACAGCTCAGTGCTTCTCAAAATATTGTACACCGAGACAGCTGTGATCGAAAACGTTGTATTTAACAATTGTTTGACTTTTAAAAATCTCCAGGTTTCCAAGAAGACAAATTAATTATTGTAGCTAAAAATGAACCAAGAGCTAGGTGTGGTCGAGAGGTGTAGTGTGTTCGTCTTTCAACCTAAGCCTCCCGGGTTCCAAACCTCGATGACATCTATAATTTTTTTCAAAATCCTGGTGAAAAGTTGAAGAATACCCCACGCAATCACTAAACGTGAGGTGGTTGCAAAGAAAACAAAATGAATCCAACAGTATAACTTCTCTAATGGCTCTATAAGCCAAGAAAAAATAATATATTTAGTATTGGGTTTTAATAAAACAATCGATAACAAACAACTAAAGATATTTCGGTCCATAAAACTACTTGTAATCTGCAAACTTTGTCTTATGTCCAACCGTCATATGTCCATTGTTGTGACCTATGTGGGAGGGGGGGTCACATCATCATTCGGGTACTGTTCTGACATGAGATTCAGTCTATTGCCAAGAAGACAAAATTTTGTCTCCGGTAGCCGAATGGTTATGTTTTGAGCAAAAGATCTCATGGCCTCTTTTAGGTAAATAATGTTAGTTATAAATGCCAGGGGCCCAGTGATGAGCTTTTGACAGCCCCGCAACCTTAGCCACCCATCGCATCATCTATTTCTTTCAACACAACAAAACATATATATCTTCCTTCACAAAACAACATCTAAATCTTTCAACAATACAATCATCTATATATTCCAACACAACACAACACAACACACATAGATATCTTCCAACACAACACAACATATATATCTTCCAACCCAACACAACATCTATATCTTCCAACACTCCGCTGTGACGTCATTTCCCGATGATACATTTTACATTTTTAAATTTTCCTACTAATAAAGTCGAATAGAACTTGCGCGCTGGTGCTGTATTGTGCCTTTATGCTGCAAATAATTGTTGTTTTTTCATGCTACCTGATTTGTACAGTTTGAGGAATGTAAAGGAATGAAGTAGGATTTTAGAAGTGTGAAGCCATAATAATAAGTATATATATATATATATATATATATATATATATATATATATATAGAGAGAGAGAGAGAGAGAGAGAGTGAAGGGGGCTGGAATAAGAGAGAGGAAAGAAGGGCTGGAGGGAGAAAGGGAGGAAAGGGGAGAGAGGGAGAGGTTCAGAGAGAAGGAGTGAGAGAGAGAGAGGGAGATAAGAGAGGGAGGAAGAGAGAGGGAGATGGGAGAGGGAGGAATGGAGTTAGGAGGGAGGGAGAGAGGAGGTAGGGAGGGGGAGAAAAGGGAGGAAAGGAGAGAGGGAGAGAGAGGATGGGATGAATGGGAGGGAGTGAGAGATAAAGAGAGGGAGGGGGCAGGGAAGGAGAGAGGAAAGAAGGAAATGGGTGAATGGGAGGGAGGGGGGGAGGGACAGGGGGAGAGAGAAGGAGGGAGGGAGAGAGAGAGGAAAAAGGGAGGGAGAGAGAGGAAGGGGAGAAAAATAGAAGGTTAACAGAAAACCTTTTTTTTTTAAAACCAGGTAAAGCCGGGTACTTGCAGCTAGTCTTCCAATAAATCACATCATCTATATCTCCAAACACAACACAACATCTATATCTTCCAACACAAAACAACGTCTATATCTTCCAACACAACATATATATCTTCGAACACAACACATCATCTATATTTTCCTACACAACATCTATATCTTCCAACCCAACCCAACATCTATATTTTCCAACACAATACAACATCTAAATCTTCCAACACAACACAACATCTATACCTTTCAACACAACATCTATATCTTCCAACAAAACCTCTATATCTTCCAACACAACACAACATCTATATCTTCCACCACAACATCTATATCTTCTAACACAAGACAAAATCTATATCTTCCAACCAACACGACATCTATATCTTCCAACACGACACATCATCTATTTCTTCCAACACAACACAACATCTATATCTCCCAACCCAACACAACATCTCTATCTTCCAACACAAAACAAAATCTATATCTTCCAACACAACATCTATATCTTCCAACACAAAACAAAATCTATATCTACCAACCCAACACAACATCTATGTCTTCCAACACTCCGCTGTGACGTCATTTCCCGATGATACATTTTACATTTTTAAATTTTCCTACTAATAAAGTCGAATAGAACTTGCGCTGGTGCTGTATTGTGCCTTTATGCTGCAAATAATTGTTTTTTCATGCTACCTAATTTGTACAGTTTGAGAAAGGTAAAGGAATGAAGTAGGATTTTAGAAGATGTGTGAAGCCATAATAATAAGTATATATATATATATATATATATATATATATATTGAGAGAGAGAGAGATAAAGAGAGAGATGGGGGCAGGAATAAGAGAGGAGGAAAGAAGGGTTGGAGGGAGGGAGGGAGAGGGAGGGAGAGAAGGGGGTAGGGAGAAAATAGAAGGTTAACAGAAAAACTTTTTTAAAACCGGCTAAAGCCGGGTACTTGCAACTAGTCTTCCAATAAATCACATCATCTATATCTCCCAACACATTACAACATCTATATCTTCCAACACAAAACAACGTCTATATCTTCCAACACAGCATTTATATCTTCCAACACAACACATCATCTATATTTTCCAAAACAACACAACATCTATATCTTCCAACCCAACCCAACATCTATATCTTCCAACACAATACAACATCTAAAACTTCCAACACAACACAACATCTATATCTTCCAAAAAACCTCTATATCTTCCAACACTACACAACATCTATATCTTCCTTCACAACATCTATATCTTCTAACACAACACAACATCTATATCTCCCAACCCAACACAACATCTCTATCTTCCAACACAAAACAAAATCTATATCTTCCAACACAACATCTATATCTTCCAACACAAAACAAAATCTATATCTACCAACCCAACACAACATCTATGTCTTCCAACACTCCGCTGTGACGTCATTTCCCGATGATACATTTTACATTTTTAAATTTTCCTACTAATAAAGTCGAATAGAACTTGCGCTGGTGCTGTATTGTGCCTTTATGCTGCAAATAATTGTTTTTTCATGCTACCTAATTTGTACAGTTTGAGAAAGGTAAAGGAATGAAGTAGGATTTTAGAAGATGTGTGAAGCCATAATAATAAGTATATATATATATATATATATATATATATATATATTGAGAGAGAGAGAGATAAAGAGAGAGATGGGGGCAGGAATAAGAGAGAGGAAAAGAAGGGTTGGAGGGAGGGAGGGAGAGGGAGGGAGAGAAGGGGGTAGGAGAAAATAGAAGGTTAACAGAAAAACTTTTTTAAAACCGGCTAAAGCCGGGTACTTGCAGCTAGTCTTCCAATAAATCACATCATCTATATCTCCCAACACATTACAACATCTATATCTTCCAACACAAAACAACGTCTATATCTTCCAACACAGCATTTATATCTTCCAACACAACACATCATCTATATTTTCCAAAACAACACAACATCTATATCTTCCAACCCAACCCAACATCTATATCTTCCAACACAATACAACATCTAAAACTTCCAACACAACACAACATCTATATCTTCCAAAAAAACCTCTATATCTTCCAACACTACACAACATCTATATCTTCCTTCACAACATCTATATCTTCTAACACAACACAACATCTATATCTCCCAACCCAACACAACATCTCTATCTTCCAACACAAAACAAAATCTATATCTTCCAACACAACATCTATATCTTCCAACACAAAACAAAATCTATATCTACCAACCCAACACAACATCTATGTCTTCCAACACTCCGCTGTGACGTCATTTCCCGATGATACATTTTACATTTTTAAATTTTCCTACTAATAAAGTCGAATAGAACTTGCGCGCTGGTGCTGTATTGTGCCTTTATGCTGCAAATAATTGTTTTTTCATGCTACCTAATTTGTACAGTTTGAGAAAGGTAAAGGAATGAAGTAGGATTTTAGAAGATGTGTGAAGCCATAATAATAAGTATATATATATATATATATATATATATATATATATATATTGAGAGAGAGAGAGATAAAGAGAGATGGGGGCAGGAATAAGAGAGAGGAAAGAAGGGTTGGAGGAGAGGGAGGGAGAGGGAGGGAGAGAAGGGGGTAGGGAGAAAATAGAAGGTTAACAGAAAACCTTTTTTTAAAACCGGCTAAAGCCGGGTACTTGCAGCTAGTCTTCCAATAAATCACATCATCTATATCTCCCAACACATTACAACATCTATATCTTCCAACACAAAACAACGTCTATATCTTCCAACACAGCATTTATATCTTCCAACACAACACATCATCTATATTTTCCAAAACAACACAACATCTATATCTTCCAACCCAACCCAACATCTATATCTTCCAACACAATACAACATCTAAAACTTCCAACACAACACAACATCTATATCTTCCAAAAAACCTCTATATCTTCCAACACTACACAACATCTATATCTTCCTTCACAACATCTATATCTTCTAACACAAGACAAAATCTATATCTTCCAACACAACACGACATCTATATCTTCCAACACATCACATAATCTATTTCTTCCAACACATCACAACATCTATATCATCCAACCCAAAAAACCTCTATATCTTCCAACACTACACAACATCTATATCTTCCTTCACAACATCTATATCTTCTAACACAAGACAAAATCTATATCTTCCAACACAACACGACATCTATATCTTCCAACACATCACATCATCTATTTCTTCCAACACATCACAACATCTATATCATCCAACCCAACAAATCATCTATATCTTCCAACACAACACATCATCTATATCTTCCAACACAACACAACACAACATCT
Source organism: Bulinus truncatus (assembly GCA_021962125.1). Lineage (NCBI taxonomy): Eukaryota > Metazoa > Mollusca > Gastropoda > Planorbidae > Bulinus > Bulinus truncatus. Next base: position 1,124,520 of record JAGDYQ010000170.1, on the reverse strand, counting down.
ATATCTTCCAACACAACACAACATCTATATCTTACAACACAACACATGATCTATATCTTCCAACACAACACAACATCTATATTTTCCAACACAACACAACATCTTTTTTTTCCTATCCAACACAACATCAATATCTTCCAAAACAAAACAACATCTATATCTCCCAACACAACATCTACATCTTTCAACACAACACGACATCTATATCTCCCAACCCAACACAACATCTATATCTTCCAAAACAATACAACATGTAAATCACATCATCTAATTCTTTCAAAACAAAACGACATCTATATCTTCCAACACAACATGTACATCTTTCAACACAACACAACATCTATATCTTCCGACACAACACAACATCTATATCTCCCAACCCAACACAACATCTATATCTTCCAACTCAACAAATCATCTATATCTTCCAACACAACACATCATCTATATCTTCCAACACAACACAACATCTATATCTCCCAACACAACACAACATCTATATCTTCCAACAGAACACATCATCTATATATTCCAACACAACACAACATCTCTATCTTCTTATACAACACAACATCTATATTTTCCATCCCAGCACAACTTCTATATCTTTTAAAACAAAACAACATCTGTATCTTCCAACACAACATCTATATCTTCCAACACAACATCTACATCTTCCAACACAACACAACATCTATATCTTCCAACCCAACACAACATCTATATCTTCCAACACTCCGCTGTGACGTCATTTCCCGATGATACATTTTACATTTTTAAATTTTCCTACTAATAAAGTCGAATAGAACTTGCGCGCTGGTGCTGTATTGTGCCTTTATGCTGCAAATAATTGTTGTTTTTTCATGCTACCTGATTTGTACAGTTTGAGGAATGTAAAGGAATGAAGTAGGATTTTAGAAGTGTGAAGCCATAATAATAAGTATATATATATATATATATATATATATATATATATATATATAGAGAGAGAGAGAGAGAGAGAGTGAAGGGGGCTGGAATAAGAGAGAGGAAAGAAGGGCTGGAGGGAGAAAGGGAGGAAAGGGGAGAGAGGGAGAGGTTCAGAGAGAAGGAGTGAGAGAGAGAGAGGGAGATAAGAGAGGGAGGAAGAGAGAGGGAGATGGGAGAGGGAGGAATGGAGTTAGGAGGGAGGGAGAGAGGAGGTAGGGAGGGGGAGAAAAGGGAGGAAAGGAGAGAGGGAGAGAGAGGATGGGATGAATGGGAGGGAGTGAGAGATAAAGAGAGGGAGGGGGCAGGGAAGGAGAGAGGAAAGAAGGAAATGGGTGAATGGGAGGGAGGGGGAGGGACAGGGGGAGAGAGAAGGAGGGAGGGAGAGAGAGGGAAAAAGGGAGGGAGAGAGAGGGAAGGGAGAAAATAGAAGGTTAACAGAAAACCTTTTTTTTAAAACCGGGTAAAGCCGGGTACTTGCAGCTAGTCTTCCAATAAATCACATCATCTATATCTCCAAACACAACACAACATCTATATCTTCCAACACAAAACAACGTCTATATCTTCCAACACAACATATATATCTTCGAACACAACACATCATCTATATTTTCCTACACAACATCTATATCTTCCAACCCAACCCAACATCTATATTTTCCAACACAATACAACATCTAAATCTTCCAACACAACACAACATCTATACCTTTCAACACAACATCTATATCTTCCAACAAAACCTCTATATCTTCCAACACAACACAACATCTATATCTTCCACCACAACATCTATATCTTCTAACACAAGACAAAATCTATATCTTCCAACCAACACGACATCTATATCTTCCAACACGACACATCATCTATTTCTTCCAACACAACACAACATCTATATCTCCCAACCCAACACAACATCTCTATCTTCCAACACAAAACAAAATCTATATCTTCCAACACAACATCTATATCTTCCAACACAAAACAAAATCTATATCTACCAACCCAACACAACATCTATGTCTTCCAACACTCCGCTGTGACGTCATTTCCCGATGATACATTTTACATTTTTAAATTTTCCTACTAATAAAGTCGAATAGAACTTGCGCGCTGGTGCTGTATTGTGCCTTTATGCTGCAAATAATTGTTTTTTCATGCTACCTAATTTGTACAGTTTGAGAAAGGTAAAGGAATGAAGTAGGATTTTAGAAGATGTGTGAAGCCATAATAATAAGTATATATATATATATATATATATTGAGAGAGAGAGAGATAAAGAGAGAGATGGGGGCAGGAATAAGAGAGAGGAAAGAAGGGTTGGAGGGAGGGAGGGAGAGGGAGGGAGAGAAGGGGGTAGGGAGAAAATAGAAGGTTAACAGAAAAACTTTTTTTAAAACCGGCTAAAGCCGGGTACTTGCAGCTAGTCTTCCAATAAATCACATCATCTATATCTCCCAACACATTACAACATCTATATCTTCCAACACAAAACAACGTCTATATCTTCCAACACAGCATTTATATCTTCCAACACAACACATCATCTATATTTTCCAAAACAACACAACATCTATATCTTCCAACCCAACCCAACATCTATATCTTCCAACACAATACAACATCTAAAACTTCCAACACAACACAACATCTATATCTTCCAAAAAACCTCTATATCTTCCAACACTACACAACATCTATATCTTCCTTCACAACATCTATATCTTCTAACACAACACAACATCTATATCTCCCAACCCAACACAACATCTCTATCTTCCAACACAAAACAAAATCTATATCTTCCAACACAACATCTATATCTTCCAACACAAAACAAAATCTATATCTACCAACCCAACACAACATCTATGTCTTCCAACACTCCGCTGTGACGTCATTTCCCGATGATACATTTTACATTTTTAAATTTTCCTACTAATAAAGTCGAATAGAACTTGCGCGCTGGTGCTGTATTGTGCCTTTATGCTGCAAATAATTGTTTTTTCATGCTACCTAATTTGTACAGTTTGAGAAAGGTAAAGGAATGAAGTAGGATTTTAGAAGATGTGTGAAGCCATAATAATAAGTATATATATATATATATATATATATATATATATATATATATTGAGAGAGAGAGAGATAAAGAGAGAGATGGGGGCAGGAATAAGAGAGAGGAAAGAAGGGTTGGAGGGAGGGAGGGAGAGGGAGGGAGAGAAGGGGGTAGGGAGAAAATAGAAGGTTAACAGAAAACCTTTTTTTAAAACCGGCTAAAGCCGGGTACTTGCAGCTAGTCTTCCAATAAATCACATCATCTATATCTCCCAACACATTACAACATCTATATCTTCCAACACAAAACAACGTCTATATCTTCCAACACAGCATTTATATCTTCCAACACAACACATCATCTATATTTTCCAAAACAACACAACATCTATATCTTCCAACCCAACCCAACATCTATATCTTCCAACACAATACAACATCTAAAACTTCCAACACAACACAACATCTATATCTTCCAAAAAACCTCTATATCTTCCAACACTACACAACATCTATATCTTCCTTCACAACATCTATATCTTCTAACACAAGACAAAATCTATATCTTCCAACACAACACGACATCTATATCTTCCAACACATCACATCATCTATTTCTTCCAACACATCACAACATCTATATCATCCAACCCAAAAAACCTCTATATCTTCCAACACTACACAACATCTATATCTTCCTTTACAACATCTATATCTTCTAACACAAGACAAAATCTATATCTTCCAACACAACACGACATCTATATCTTCCAACACATCACATCATCTATTTCTTCCAACACATCACAACATCTATATCATCCAACCCAACAAATCATCTATATCTTCCAACACAACACATCATCTATATCTTCCAACACAACACAACACAACATCTATATCTTCCAACACAACACAACATCTATATCTTACAACACAACACATGATCTATATCTTCCAACACAACACAACATCTATATTTTCCAACACAACACAACATCTTTTTTTTCCTATCCAACACAACATCAATATCTTCCAAAACAAAACAACATCTATATCTTCCAACACAACATCTACATCTTTCAACACAACACGACATCTATATCTCCCAACCCAACACAACATCTATATCTTCCAAAACAACACAACATGTAAATCACATCATCTAATTCTTTCAAAACAAAACGACATCTATATCTTCCAACACAACATGTACATCTTTCAACACAACACGACATCTATATCTTCCGACACAACACAACATCTATATCTCCCAACCCAACACAACATCTATATCTTCCAACTCAACAAATCATCTATATCTTCCAACACAACACATCATCTATATCTTCCAACACAACACAACATCTATATCTCCCAACACAACACAACATCTATATCTTCCAACAGAACACATCATCTATATATTCCAACACAACACAACATCTCTATCTTCTTATACAACACAACATCTATATTTTCCATCCCAGCACAACTTCTATATCTTTTAAAACAAAACAACATCTGTATCTTCCAACACAACATCTATATCTTCCAACACAACATCTACATCTTCCAACACAACACAACATCTATATCTTCTAACACAACACAACATCTATATCTTCCAACACAACACAACATCTATATATATATAATAACACTACACGTATATCTTCCAACACAACACAACATTATATCTTCCAACACAACACAACATCTATATCTTCTAACACAACACAACATCTATATCTTCTAACACAACACAACATCTATATCTTCCAACACAACACAACATTATATCTTCCAACACAACACACATTATATCTTCCAACACAACACAACATCTATATCTTCTAACACAACACAACATCTATATCTTCTAACACAACACAACTTCTATATCTTCCAACACAACACAACATCTATATATATAATAACACCACACGTATATCTTCCAACACAACACAAAATCTATATCTTCCAACACAACACAACATCTATATCTTCTAACACAACATCTATATCTTCCAACACAACACAACATCTATATGTTCTAACACCACACGTATATCTTCCAACACAACACAACATCTATATCTTCCAACACAACACATCATCTATATCTTCCAACACAACACAACATCTATATCTTCCAACACAACACATTATCTATATCTTCCAACACAACACAACATCTATATCTCCCAACACAACACAACATCTTTATCTTCCAACACAACACATCATATATATCTTCCAACACAACACAAAATCTATATCTTCTTACACAACACAACATCTATATTTTCCAACCCAATGCAACATCTATATCTTCCAAATTAAAACAACATCTATATCTTCCAACACAACATCTATATCTTCCAACACAACATCTATATCTTCCAACACAACACAACATCTATATCTTACAACACAACACATCATCTATATCTTCCAACACAACACAACATCTATATTTTCCAACACAACACAACATCTATATTTTCCTATCCAACACAACATCAATATCTTCCAAAACAAAACAACATCTATATCTTCCAACACAACACAACATCTATATATTCTAACACCACACGTATATCTTCTAACACAACACAACTTCTATATCTTCCTACACAACACATCATCTATATCTTTCAACACAACACAATATCTATATCTCCCAACACAACACAACATCTATATCTTCCAACAGAACACATTATCTATATATTCCAACACAACACAACATCTATATCTTCTTATACAACACAACATCTATATTTTCCAACCCAGCACAACATCTATATCTTTCAAAACAAAACAACATCTATATCTTCCAACACAACATCTATATTTTCCAACACAACACCTACATCTTCCAACACAACACAACATCTATATCTTTCAACACAACACAACATCTATATCTTCCAACACAACACAACATCTATATTTTCCAACACAACACAACATCTATATATTATAACACCACACGTATATCTTCCAACACAACACAAAATCTATATCTTCCAACACAACACAACATCTATATCTTCCAACACAACACAGCATCTATATGTTCTAACACCACACGTACATCTTCCAACACAACACAACATCTATATCTTCCAACACAACACATCATCTATATCTTCTAACACAACACATCATCTATATCTTCCAACACAACACAACATCTATATCTCCCAACATAACACAACATATATATCTTCTTACACAACACAACATCTATATTTTCCAACCCAATGCAACATCTATATCTTCAAAATTAAAACAACATCTATATCTTCCAACACAACACAACATCTATATATTCTAACATAACACAACATATATATCTTCTTACACAACACAACATCTATATTTTCCAACCCAATGCAACATCTATATCTTCAAAATTAAAACAACATCTATATCTTCCAACACAACACAACATCTATATATTCTAACACCACACGTATATCTTCCAACACAACACAACATCTATATTTTCCTACACAACACAACATCTATATCTTCTAATACAACACAACATCTATATCTTCCAAAATAACACAACATCTTTATCTTCCAATCCTGTCTAGTGCAGCAGATAATATTTTAATGGGTTTAAATTATCCATGCAAAAGAGATTTGCTCACTCCAACCAGCGACATCGATTATTTAGTGTAAACCCAATCTGTCGGTGCGACTGTGCGTGCGTGTATCCCCCTGAGCCCTTTAAATTCTTTTTAAAGGGCCTGAATATTACTTCCGTGCCGGGGGATTCAATTACCCAACATCTGCCCCATTAATGTCACATTAATATTTACATATATCATTAATAGTGTGTAAGTCTTAGATGCCAGACAATTATTGTAGTTTAATTGTAGATTGCTTTTCTGCCTTTCAAAAACATTGATAAGCTATCTCCTTGTTGTACTAGTCTTATTCAGAAACATTAGGTTTTTTAGTGTTAGAAACCTGACCATGGTATTAAAAAAACACATTTATACTTGCAGATTCATTTATAATTGGTTATAAAAAAAATGCTCTGACAGGTTACCTTAAAGTAGGGAGCCCTAGAAAGGAGCATCTGCCCATAAGGGGGGCCCTTCGGGTACAGTAATCCGCTGTGAAATGACGTCGCCCTGTTTGGGATCACAAATGAGCCTCCCAGTGTTGGATGTCTGGGGGCCCAAGATAAGTCAACGGCTGCCGGCTCAAATCATCAACACAAAGGAATTTCTTTTTATGTTCGGTGTGAGTTCATTGTGTGAAGAAACTCTTTTATGGTTTCACATTATCGGGACAAAAGAGATTTACTCACCACTACTACAAAAAAATATTGATTTAAAAAAAAAATTGTACATCTAATCTGCACGGGCAAGTGTTCTCAAATGAGTGTGCACCCACATATTAATAAAAAAACCCCACCCTAATGTGTGTCTAAATACCTGGTCTAACCAAATACCACCAATAGATACATAAACTGATTTTTTTTACCTTCATTCTGAATGCTTTATTTTGTTTCTTTTTAAAAATCTGATCGATAATTTTTGAATAAAAATTACTCCATAAATAGATTTTTGAATAGAAGGTAACCCATAATTAAATATTGAATTGTAATTAACATTTTCTTGACCTCCTTTAATTAGTTACAACCTGGTCAGATTCATCCCCCCACCCCTCACCATAGTGCAATGACCATTGAGACCCAACAGGATATACAGCGGAGACTTTACCCATGACCTAAATTACGGTCCTCACAGAAGATCGAACCAGGGTCCAACAGATCGACAGCCGAGAGTTTTACAACACGACCACCCGTCCCCGTGTGCTCGTTACCAAAGCACCATTCGGTTTGTGTGTGTAATGTGTGTGTGTTGTGTGTGTGTGTTGAGTGTGTGTGTTGTGTGTTGTGTCTGTGTGTTGTGTGTGTGTGTGGTGTGCCTGTGTGTCATTTAACTACAGGTATGTACACTAAACAGAATTTACTTCTGTAAATATGAATGATGTTTTAATTTCTATCATTAAATTTGACATTTAAATGGACATTTGCAGTTTAACAACAAATTTAAGTGAAAGGAGATTTTTTTGTTGAAGATTGTGTTTATTATAATTGTTTCAGATTAAAATTAAAACAAGTTTAAAACAAAATAAAAATAAAGAAACAATAAATTGAGACAGCCTTTAGCTTGCATCAGATACAAGAAAATCTAAAAAGTGGAAATTTAATTAGTTACAGGAATAACTATTACATTTTTTTTGTTTCACTGTTAACGCTATTATATGGGAGATAACTTTTGGCTCCTGCAACTACAAGGGGGATAATCCTGGTCTTCAGGTTACCTAAAGAGAAAAAAATAATAGTTAAATGTGTGGAAAAAACAAGGTTAAAATCGAACTTTATAAAATGCAGAACTGCGGAAATATAAATACAACTTAAAACACCTTAAAAAAAAATTAATACAGAAAAGCAGTTTATGTGGCTGGTCTTGTGGCAGGGCTAGTTGCAGGGGTAGTTTCTGGGTTTGTGGCAGGGCTAGTTGCTGGGTTTGTGGCAGGGCTAGTTGTTGGGTTTGTGGCAGGGCTAGTCTCTGGGTTTGTGGCAGGGCTAGTTGCTGGGTTTGTGGCAGGGCTAGTTGCAGGGCTAGTTTCTGGGTTTGTGGCAGGGCTAGTTCATGGCTAGTTTCTGGGTTTGTGGCTGGGCTTGTGGCAGGGCTAGTTGCTGGGTTTGTGGCAGGGCTAGTTTCTGTGTTTGTGGCAGGCTAGTTGCTGGGTTTGTGGCAGGGCTAGTTTCTGGGTTTGTGGCAGGCTAGTTTCTGGGTTTGTGGCAGGGCTAGTTTCTGGGTTTGTGACAGGGCTAGTTCATGGCTAGTTTCTGGGTTTGTGGCAGGGCTAGTTCATGGCTAGTTTCTGGGTTTTTTGCTGGGCTAGTTGCAGGGCTAGTTTATGAGTTTGTGACAGGGCTAGTTGCAGGGCTTGTGACAGGGCTAGTTTCTGGGTTTGTGGCAGAGCTACCGTAGTTGCTGGGTTTTTTGCTGGGCTAGTTGCTGGGCTAGTAGCAGGGCTAGTTTCTGGGTTTGTTGCAGGGCTAATTTCTGGGTTTGTGGCAGGGCTAGTTTCTGGGTTTGTTGCAGGGCTAGTTTCTGGGTTTGTGGCAGGGTTTGTTTGTGGGTTTGTGGTAGGGCTAGTTGCTGGGTTTGTTGCAGGGCTAGTTGCAGGGCTTGTGGCAAGGTTAGTTTCTGGGTTTGTTGCAGGGCTAGTTGCAGGGCTTGTGGCAGTGATAGCTATTCGGATGGTCCTTTTATATTTGGTAATTATATATTAGCTTGATTGCATTTTAAGAAAATCGTAATGTTTAATCATTTTCTAAATTATAATTTCATTATTTTTTTCAGCACGACACTTTTAAGAATTTTCCATAAGTACTTGCCAATTTAATTTTATTTGTCTATTTTCATTCTTCTTTTATTAAAAATTTTTTTAGCATATCTACTCTTGAATATATATATATTTAAAGATGGCTATCACTTTAATTACTACACATTAAATTTAAAACATTTCTTTTTAACACGATTAGAAAAAATCAACACAGTTTTAAACTGAGAGAGAGCCGGAGTCTTTTATTTAACATAGTTTAGTCTAAAAAAAGAATTGATAATAGTTAAAATACATAATTTACTTTCAAGAGATGGGAAGTTAACGTCTCTTAGCCCCTGCTAATATAAGGAGTATAATATTGGTCTGCAGGTCACCTGAAAAAAAAATGTAAACATTCTAATAAAAGTTTAAAAATCAAACTAATAGAAAATAAAAAGCAGAGAATTACAAAAATAGGACAGTACACTCAAACAGATGAGACTTTGTACACAAAAAGTCATTACAATTATGAAATTTACACCATTGACAAATAAAAATATTTTGAGATACTAGCTGTACCCTACAAAACCTTTGCATAGAGTTACATTCCCTCGTGTTTGACCGGCGCGATAGTTCACCGCTATACCCAGGCAAATCCGATTATTTCATGATTGTATTTTAAACTGGAATACTGTTGTATTAATTCTTTACTTTCGATTTGACGCAGAACCCAAAATCGATATTATTATATTAGATTATTTTTGAGTCAATCAACCAAAATTACTTTTTAATATTGAATGCCCCTCGACAAGTCTTCGTCATAATTTCCACGAATAGAAAGTGCACTGGTATTACATATAGAACTGAAATATTTTTTACTCACGGACGTGTATGGGCTGCACACTACTGCATCCAAACTGACTAGACTCTGGTTTGAAGGCGATGGCCCACACATTCTTGAACAATGACCCGAATGAATCGCCACAGTTGTTGTTTAATGCTTTGGTGATACAGTTGCTCAATGGCTCAACGTAGCTGGTGGGACATAAAGGAAAATGATTTAAAAGCCAGACTACGACAAACAGAATCAAATCTTATAACTCAATCTATTTCAGTTGACAGCATTACTTCATTATGAGGAAAAAATGTTTTTATTTTACAATAAATACTTAAGTTCATTGTAGCATAAAGCATTAAGAAATTTTTGGCTTCAAAATATTTGCACTTTCTCAGGTTATTTGCATATTATTGTATGCACGAATCGTGTGATACAATAAGAACTGGACTGAAAGATTTCAGTGACGTACAAATAGCAAAAAGTATAAATAGTCCTACTTTAGCAGTGTCCACTTACTGGCAGACAGCACTATTGCCAGGATTGACGCCACTGAGCAGGTCCAGGTACGTTGCAGACTGGAGCTCAAGTTGAAAGGTGTTCATACAGGCCTGCATAAGTACCTTGGCATTAGTTATCGCCACTTGGTCAGTAATACAGACAGAATTTTCCAGGGCAGACACAGCTTAAAAAATATAACTTTATGAACAAGTGCAATAGTCAGTTAATCGATTCACATAAAAAGCAAGAATATTTTTCAGAATCGTAAATGCGATAAATCATTTTAAACAAAAAATGAAATGATTGCTTTTAATGGACGCTGGAAGGCTGGGTAGAGCTTTTATTCGAATCTGGACCTTTAAGCTGTAGCTAAGTGTTGCGGGTTTACCTCCCAATTTGGTGTCCAGTCACTCAGCCATGTCTAGAGCTGTACCTACATGGCTGTGACACTCACGGATATGGTGGAGTTGACAAAAGAGAATTATTTAAAAAAAAAATCATTTTGTGGTGTCTACATTTAAAAGATTTAATCTTCATTCTTTCAAGGAGATCACAAAAACACTATCTAACAAACAAACAAACAAAAAATACACAAACAAACAACAAAATGCAAACAAACAACTAAACTACAAACAACAAATACACAAAAACCTAAAATACAAACAAAGAACACAACGGCAAACATACAACAAAACTACAAACAATAAATACACAAACACCAAAAATACAAACAAAGAACAAAACTACAAAAATATAACAAAACTACAAACAATAAATACACAAACACCTAAAATACAAAGAAAAAAACTTCAAACATACAACAAAACTACAAACAAACAACAAATAAATAAACACCTAAAATACAAACAAAGAACAAAACTACAAACAAACAACTAAACTACAAACAACTAATACACAAACAACTAAAATACAAACAAAGAACAAAACTACAAATATACAACAAAACTACAAACAACAAATACACAAACACCTAAAATAAAAAGAAGAAAACTTCAAACATACAACAAAACTACAAACAAACAACAAATACACCTAAAATACAAACAAAGAACAAAATTACAAACATACAAACAAAAAAGTAAACTAATTATTTGTGTGTCACGCTGACCTTGTTTTCCTTCATCAGAACACAGATAGGCCAATACATCAGTTTGGCTTGTCACGGCGGTTCGATTTGTTGGGTCCTGGCAATCATCTTTCTTATCGACGACACATGTCTGGAGATCGTCATTACCCCTTGAGAGGGAAACGGAACAGAAATTATGGGATGTCAATTTGATGGCGGCAAATTTACGGGCTGAATATACTCATCTTGAATCTGATCTAAAAATACCTCCATGAACTTCCGTTTAAGATGTAGGCCAATGGGATTATTCCATAGATTCTAACTAGAATGTAGAGTTGACAAATTCACTGGAGTCGGGAGAAAAATGTCAACTTTTGTTCCCTGTTTCGGGCGGTGTGTGTGTGTGTGTGCGTGTGTGTGTGTGTGTGTGTGTGTGCAGGGAGTGGGGTTCAAAGGGTTGGAATCTGGGTGGGGCACGCGAATATCTTATAAATTACACAGTGTACTCACTGACAGATCTGGTCGAACTCCTTATCGTCTGCTAGGCCAGCCACGTTGCCAAGGTCACCCGCCTGGAAACTGGCCAGTACTGAGACACACTGTTGCAGCTCAGCGCAGTTGTCATCCCGCTTGGAGACTAGGCCCGCCTCTGGTGAAGAATGCAATACTGAATATGTTTCAAGTTTCTACTCGCAAGGGTTTAGTTTATATGTAATGTTTTAATAAATATGTCATTGTCGAAAGTACATGTAATTTTTGAAAGTACGTATACTTTTTGAAAGTACGTATACTTTTTGAAAGTACGTGTAACTGTTAAAAGTATGTGTGACTGTTGAAAGTACGTGTAACAGTTGAAAGTGCGTGTGACAGTTGAAAGTATGTGTGACAGTTGAAAGTATGCGTGACAGCTTAAAGTGCGTGTTATTTTTGAAAGTATTTGTAGTCCTTTCGATGCTATAGACGACTTTAGTCGCTCACAGTCTCGCTGCTATGGACGACTTTAGTCGCTCACAGTCTCGCTGCTATGGACGACTTTAGTCACTCATTTATTCCTACACAAAATTGAGGGGGTGAGTTCCAAAACCTGCTAAGTACAAAATTTTCAAAAATCGAGTTATCATACTCATTAGCTAAATACCGTTTAAATCAGCGCTATTAATTATTAACCACTCCCAGAATATATGCCAATATAAGGAAATAAGCTAATGAGTGTGATAACTCAATTTTTGAAAATTTTGTACTTAGCAGGTTTTGAAACTCACCCCTTCAATTGCTAACGACGCTTTCATTCATTTGTACTAAAACTAAACATTTGTTTTCAGCCAAAATTGGAGGGGAAGTTCATTGTCTTGTTTTGCACATGTTCACTAATAAAAACTTTAGAAAGTTGAGATTAAAGTTCATTTTATGGTATAATTAGTTTGAAAACCCAGGCGACACACCCACTTCACGCCCATTTTCTGTCCCGGTGTTAGGCTAAGTTTTAACAATGGATACTTGTTACCGCCGCGAGTACTTCGTTTTACCCCTGTTCAATCTAGTGATTGTTAGATAGGAATGTTTAAATGTTCTACTGGTGGAGCCTTGGAGAGAGAGAAACCCATTTATTATTTCTATATTTTATTATGGCCAGGTTGACCATCTCACCAAAACATAGTGTCAGAAATCAAAGACTTTGCTATCCGTTTGTCCAAGGAGATAATAAAATGTTTGGACGGACCAAGAGTCGAGGCAGAAAACGTGTATACAGAGTAGAAATATTAATGGGTTAGGGGGTGTGTGATAGTTTTACTATTAGGGACATGGAGACACGTGTACAATGTCATTGTGGAAACACGGCTGACCATCTCCACCACTGATAATATCAGCAGGGAAAGGAGTGGGCGGGGCTAAGACTTCATTTGGACAGTTTAAGCAGAATACATTATACAGAGTAGAAACACACAGAGTACATTATACAGAGTAGAAACACACAGAGTACATTATACAGAGTAGAAACACAAAGAGTACATTATACAGAGTAGAAACACACAGAGTGCATTATACAGATTAGAAACACACAGAGTAGGCCTACATTATACAGAGTAGAAACACACAGAGTACGTTATACAGAGTAGAAACACACAGAGTACATTATACAGAGTAGAAACACACAGAGTACATTATACAGAGTAGAAACACACAGAGTACATTATACAGAGTAGAAACACACAGAGTACATTATACAGAGTAGAAACACACAGAGTACATTAAACAGAGTAGAAACACACAGAGTACATTATACAGAGTAGAAACACACAGAGTAGGCCTACATTATACAGAGTAGAAACACACAGAGTACATTATACAGAGTAGAAACACGCAGAGTACATTATACAGAGTAGAAAAACGACGTTCAGGTAGGATGGGGGCAATGAGGGCGTGAAATAATTCTAGTTCGAATTTTAAGATAGAAAGACAAACATTATTGCGACATTTGTATGGTGACATGGGGAACACAGTATCACCACAACATATAATATATGTTTATCACTCCATCGAAAGGAGAGGTGCGTGGAATGTTTGAAAAGACCAAGACTTTAGTGAGGAATGTTAAACTTTATACTAATTTGCCAAATTTGGGGCTTCACGATAGAAGTCAGATTCATTGCGTGTCTTAAATACAATTGTGGAATCACGGCTGACTAAAATGTGCATATTGCTCGGGCTAAGAATGTAGGTTATCTAAATTTATAATATATTCGCAGCAAGACATTAGAGCTGGCATTTTATTTAGCAGTTGGTGAATTTAACTGCTGACTAATGGTGTGAGAAAAAAATTACTTGTCAACCAAATATGTCATATAGTGGGACGGATGGCCGAGTGGGGTAGATACTCGACTGTCGAACTGAGAGTCCTGGGTTCGATCCTCGGTGAGGCTAATGGCATTTTTCCAGGTGAAATTTGTTATAAAGTCGTCCCACAAGTCCACCCAGCTTTAAATGGGTACCTGACTTTAAGTTGGGGAAGTTAAGGCGGCTGGGCGTTGTGCTAACCACACAATCCCTTCATATGCCGAGGTTATAGAAACAGATGAATTCTACACTTCCTCTGCCCCGATGGCCCGTTAGGGTTAAGGGAACTTTACTGTATTACATATGTCATATATAGGCTGGATCTTAAATTTATCTTGCATTAAAATAACGTTTATTTATTACTAATAGCTAATTGACAGTCATCTATTTACCACAATCTACATTGTAAAATGGATTATTTCACTCTCTTCTCTTTCGATTTCCCTTCTATCTCCCTCTTTCTCTTTCAAGCCAATTTCCTCCCCAAAAACTCCCTAATTACATAAATGGTAAAACTACCGTCATTTGCTTGCCACTCCCAAAACCCTTCACCTAAACAGCTTAAGTGCAATTACTGTAACCTTGGACGAAAGCAGGTGCCCAATACACAACGACAGCTAAAATATTCTAGGTACATTAAAATTGACCAACACCGTAGCGTTTCGTTGGTGTCCTGGGGTCACGTGAGGTCAAAAAAATAACACTGGGAGAAAGTTTTGTATTTCGGAGGTTAGCACTGGGCAAGACGTCAAATTTAGAGTGCATAGCATCGAAAGGGGTAATATTTGAAAGAACGTGTCATTGTTAAAAGTATTTGTGACCGTTGAAAGTGAGTGTTATTTTGGAAAGTATGTGTAATATTTGATAGAACGTGTAACTGTTAAAAGTATGTGTGACAGATGAAAGCACGTGTAATATTGGAAAGTACGTGTATTTTTGAAAGTACGTATAACTGTTAAAAGTATGTGTGGCAGTTGAAAGTGCGTGTTATTTTGGAAAGTATGTGTACCTTTCATAAAGTACGTGTAATTTTTAAAAGTACGTGTTTTTTTTTATAATAGATGCCGTAGATTAAATTATATGACATTGGCATGACTTCTTGTCTTTGTTGTTAGTATTTATATATTTACTGTTCATAAATAAAATTTCAATTCAGATATCAACAGGTTTAACTACAGAAAAAGACATGTTAATTATTTTCATTGACAAGTGAATGTTAAATGCTGTCTTGTCAAAGATTTATTTTAATCTGGGGCAGTTTCGTTGGGGAAGGGGGGGGGCGAAAAAGTCTTTTAATTATATTTTTTTATTTCTGAAGTCTAACAAACTATGCTTTACAACAGACAAATTGAAAATACATAAACAAAATTAAGTTTTTTATATTCTTTTTTTTCTAAGGATTCAGCGATTCACTTATTTGCAAATTATTCTTTTAAAAATCTTCAAATAAATGTACTTTACATATTTAAAAAAAATCTTACCACATAAAGTAAAGACTGTCATGATGCTAAGAAATAGTGCGTACATGTTATCTAGTTGAGTCAAGACGACAGAATGAGCTTACAGCTGATATCACGCTCTTTAAAGATTTTTTTTCTTCTGGACGACAATTTTCTTTTGTTATGCAGCTTAGAGCTTCTCAAAGTGTTACACTGAGACAGCACTGACCTGAAAAGTTGTGTTTAACAATGGTTTAACTTTTAAAAATCTCCAGGCTTTCAAGAAGACATACATTATTGTAGGCTAGCTGTGGTCGAGAAGTGTAGTGCGCTCGTCTGTCATCCTAAAGCTCCGGGGTTCAAACCTCGATGACGTCTATCTTTTTTTCAAGATCCTGGTAAAACGTTGATGGAACCCCCTCCCCTCAAAAAAATAATTAAGGGTGAGGTGGCTGCAAAAGAAAAAAAAATGGATTCTACAGTTCAACTTCTCTAATGGCTCTACAAGCTCAGAAAAAATATTTATTTAATATTGGGTCATAATAAAACAATCAATAACAAACAACTAAAGATATTTCGGTCCATAATACTACTTGTAATCTGCCAACTTTGTCTTATGTCCAACCGTCATATGTCCATTTTTTGTGTCTTATGGTGGATGGGGGTCACATCATCATTCGGTCAATGTTCTGTAATGAGCTTCAGTCTATTGCCAAGAAGACAAAATTGTGTCTCCGGTCGCCGAAATGATAAATGCCAGGGGCCCAGTGATTAGCTTTAGACGGACTCGCAACCTTAGCCACCCATCGCATCATCTATTTCTTTCAACACAACAGAACATATATCTCCCTTCACAACACAACATCTATATCTTTCAACAACACACATCATCTTATCTTCAAACACAACACAACACAAAAGAACATATATGTCTTCCAACAATACAATCATCTATATATTCCAACACAACACAACATCTATATCTTACAACACAACACAACATATATATCTTCCAACACAACTCAACATCTATATCTTCCAACACAACGCAATACCTATATCTTCCAACACAACTCAACATCTATATCTTCCAACACAACACAATACCTATATCTTCCAACACAACACAACATCTATATCTTCCAACACAAAACAACGCAACATAACATCTATATCTTCCAGCACAAACAACATATATATCTTCCAGCACAACACAACATCTATATCTTCCAACACAACTCAACATCTATATCTTCCAACACAACGCAATACCTATATCTTCCAACACAACTCAACATCTATATCTTCCAACACAACACAATACCTATATCTTCCAATACAACACAACATCTATATCTTCCAACACACTACACTACACAATTCAACATCTATATTTTCCAACACAACACATGGCAACATAACATCTATATCTTCCAGCACAACACAACACTTATATCTTCCAACACAAAACAACGCAACATAACATCTATATCTTCCAGCACAAAACAACATATATATCTTCCAACACAATACAACATCTATATCTTCCAACACAAAACAACGCAACATAACATCTATATCTTCCAGCACAACACAACATATATATCTTCCAGCACAATACAACATCTATATCTTCCAACACAACACAACGCACCATAACATCTATATCTTCCAGCACAAACAACATATATATCTTCCAGCACAACACAACATCTATATCTTCCAACACAACACAACTCAGCATATATATTTTCCAACACAACACAACATCTATATCTTCAAACACAACACTACACAACATAATATCTTTCAACACAACACAACATCTATATCTTCAAACACAACACTACACAACATTATATCTTCCAACACAACACAACATATATATTTTTCCAACACAACACAACACAACATTATATCTTCCAACACAACACAACATTATATCTTCCAACTAAACACAACATTATATCTTCCAACACAACACAACACAACATCTATATCTTCCAACACTACACAACATCTATATCTTCCAACACTACACAACATCTATATATTCCAATACTACACAACATCTATATCTTCCATCACTAAACAACATCTATATCTTCCAACACTACACCACATCTATATCTTCCAACACAACACAACATCTATATCTTCCAACACTACACAACATCTATATATTCCATCACTACACAACATCTATATCTTCCAACACTACACAACATCTATATCTTCCAACACTACACACCATCTATATCTTCCAACACAATACAACATCTATATCTTCCAGCACAACACAACATCTTTATCATCCAACACAATAGAACATAACATCTATATCTTCCAACACAACACAATATCTTTATCTTCCAACACAGCACAACACAACATCTATTTCTTCCAACAGAACACAACATCTATATCTTCCAACACAACACAACATCTTTATCTTCCAACACAACACAACACAACATCTATTTCTTCCAACACAATACAACATCTTTATCTTCCAACACAACACAACATCTTTATCTTCCAACACAACACAACATCTTTATCTTCCAACACAACACAACATCTATATCTTCCAATCCTGTGTAGAGCAGCAAACAAAAATTTTTTTATGGTTTTAAATTACCCATACAAAAGCGATTTACTCAGTACAACTAGCGACATCGATTATTTACTGTAAACTCAATCTATCGGTACGTCTGTGTGTGCGTGTATCCCCTCTCCGCATTTATTTTTTTCAAAGGGCCAGAATATTCCTTCCGTGCCCGGGGACTTCATTATCCAACACCTGCCCCATTAATCTGTCTCATTAATATTTACATATATCATGAATTGGGTGTAAGTCTTAGATGCCAGACAATTAATGTAGTTTAATTTTAGATCGTTTTTCTGCCTTTTTAAAAAAACAAACAAACTTGGATGAGTGTTAGAATAGGTCTCCTTGCAGTACTGCTATTAATCTTTTAGAAAGATTTGGCCTGTCAGTGTTAGAAACCTGACCATGGTATCAAAAAAACATATTTATTACAGGGTCATTCCATGTTAACTCAACCAGTGGTGTTCACCCGACCCTCTCAGATCTTCCTGAAATTTTCTTAGCTTGTGATACATTCAAAGTTGAGTGATTCCTGAAATTTTCAGACTATTTAGTCAAAAACTTTCCGGGATATGATTTTTTAAAGTTTTAAGGGTAGTCGCGAGTTCGCGTGACATTTACATTTTTGCGATATTTGAACGTGAATATTTCAAAAACTAAAAGAGGTATCAGGCTGAAATTTTCAGTGTTTACTCATTGTTTTATTCTAAGTTGAATGATGTATTTATCTCAAGTGTAGCTTGCACACAGAATACCCTAAAAAATTCCAAACATTTCACTTTAGACAGTTTTCATCAATATTTGACCCGGTATAGCCGAGAACCTATAAGACATGAAATGATCTTTGTTACACAATTAGTAAGTACCATATATGTGTTTATTATTTTGATAGAGAATTCCTGTTAATCAATAATAGTGTACTCATGGTGGGCCCCTTTAAGCATCATGGTCGTCCATTTTTGCACGCATTGCGACCCCCAGATGACCGTGTGGACAGTAATTCACACTTTTCATATTTTGCACACTTGTTAACCTTGGCAAGTACTAGCTATGGTGAAAATTTCATGTTGGTGTCTTAACGCCTTCTTGGTGAAAAATCTGGATGTCTGGGGCCCAAGATAAGTCAACGGCAGCCGGCTCAAAACATCGACACAAAGGATTTTTTTTTTATGTTCGGTGTGAGTTCATTGTGTGAAGAAACTCATTTTATGGTTTCACATTATCGGGACATAAGAGATTTACTCACCAATACTACTAAAAATTATTGATTTACAAAAAAAAAATGTACAGCTAATCTGTACGTGCATGTCTAACCAAATACCCGGGTCTAACCAAATACCCGGGTCTAACCAAATACCTGGGTCTAACCAAATACCCGGGTCTAACCAAATACCTGGGTCTAACCAAATACCTGGGTCTAACCAAATACATGGGTCTAACCAAATATCTGGGTCTAACCCAATACCTGGGTCTAACCAAATACCTTGGTCTAACCCAATACCTGGGTCTAACCCAATACCTGGGTCTAACCAAATACCCGGGTCTAACCAAATTCCCGGGTATAACCAAATACCTGGGTCTAACCAAATACCTGGGTCTAACCCAATACCTGGGTCTAACCAAATACCCGGGTCTAACCAAATACCCGGGTCTAACCCAATACCTGGGTCTAACCCAATAACTGGGTCTAACCCAATACCTGGGTCTAACCAAATACCTGGGTCTAACCAAATTCCCGGGTCTAACCAAATACCTGGGTCTAACCCAATACATGGGTCTAACCAAATACCTGGGTCCAACCAAATACCTGGGTCTAACCAAATACCTGGGTTTAACCAAATACCTGGGTCTAACCAAATACCTGGGTCTAACCAAATACCTGGGTCTAACCCAATACCTGGGTCTAACCAAATACCTGGATCTAACCAATACCTGGGTCCAACCAAATACCTGGGTCTAACCAAATACCTGGGTCTAACCCAATACCTGGGTCTAACCAAATACCCGGGTCTAACCAAATACCTGGGTCTATCCCAATACCTGGGTCTAACCAAATACCTGGATCTAACCAAATACCTGGGTCCAACCAAATACCTGGGTCTAACCAAATACCTGGGTCTAACCCAATACCTGGGTCTAACCAAATACCCGGGTCTAACCAAATACCTGGGTCTAACCAAATACCTGGGTCTAACCAAATATTTGGGTCTAACCAAATACCTGGGTCTAACCAAATACCCGGGTTTAACCAAATGAAATCTGCCCCTAAGGATGGTGGTCACATTAATGTAAACTAACAAAAGAATTTTACACTTGTACGGCTGGGCAAGAAAAATGATTTCTGACGCTGTAGACTGTAGACTGTACCTTTTGAGGTAAAACGATCCGATGTTCTTAAACAAGAGGCATGTAACCAACAACATTAAAAAGGAATTATGTGAGTGGACCCGTGGAGCACCGCAGTGAGTACTCCTTGCCACAATGTGACATCAGAAGGTGGCAAGGTACTACTAGATGTCACGTCACGACAACCTCTGCAAACTGTCATTGCAGGGGGAGGCGTGAAGAAGGTTGTTGAAAAAGCGTTCAGAAAATCTGTCTATGTATCTATCTATGTATCTTTCTATCTGTCTATCTGTCTAGTCTTTCCCTCTCTCTTTCTCTCGCTCCGTCTATCTATCTATCTATCTATCTATCTATCTATCTATCTATCTATCTATCTATCTATCTATCTATCTATCTATCTATCTATCTATCTATCTATCTATCTATCTATCTATCTATCTATCTATCTATCTATCTATCTATCTATCTATCTATCTATCTATATATATATATATATATATATGTCTGTATATATATATATATATGTCTAAATGTCTGCCAGTCTTTCTATCTATATTCATATGTTGTTGTATGTCTAAGTATCTGTCTAACTTTGAGGCCAAATAAGGAGATTAGGTTAACACCACCATAGACCGCGCTCCCCCCCCCATCCTTGTTATGTTTGTACTCTGAGTGTGACACACCCATTGAGATCTGTGCAATAATTATGATCCACAGGTCACAGTGACCTAATACCAATGTGGACGAAAAGGAGGGACCGGGGGGGGGGGAGACAATAACAAGAGAGTCGAGGGAAGGCAGAATGAACAATGTGTACAGACAGGCACTACCGTGAGAGTACACACACACACACACACACACACAAAACGTCCAACCAACTGATATTTTTTCCTCGGCTCTCTAAACAACAAAACTCAACTAACAACAGGAACTTCAATTCTGATCTCACAATTGCACGAAGTGATATTAGCGTGACCTATATGAAACGACCAAAAAAAAATTTACGCACACATGGCAATATTAGTCAGCATTTGGTATTTACAATGATGTTATTGCTATATTTTTTTATGAAACTAGGCAGTGTCTAGCTCAGGGATTCTCAAACCGGTACGTTTCGCGACCCCCCTCTCTCCCTTTTCAAATCAGTTTTTGGTTTTTTTTGGTCATTAATTGTATCGACACATTCCCTGCAAGAATATCCTCTATCGCGTACCCTCATGAAACGATTATGGCAAAAAAAAAAATTGGACGTAAAAGCTGGCATGATTCGGACATGTGTCGAGGCAAGTCAGTCTATCAAAAAAAAAACTATTCTCCACGGGACTGTAGTCGAGAGGCCGTCGCGGAGGGCACCAGCGGAAATGTTGGTCTGACGATGTAGAAAAAACGGACATGAGCGGATGGTCGTGTGGTAAAGCGATCGGCTGTCGACCTGAGGGTTCCCTGGCTTCGATCTCCGGTGAGGACCAATGAATTTTTCATGTCATGACTTATAGTCTCCGCTATATCTCCCGTGGCGCCTCCATGGCCGAGGCACTATCGGCTGTGGTGGGGATGAAAAAAAAGGGCACCATAAAAAAACAGTCCCATTAGTGGATTACAGGATCTAAGAGGTTTCATCTCATCGTTATAGGGGACATCACTCACACACACACACACACACCAATGAATGAATGAGAAATCTATCTGTTGATGTGTCCATGCGGTACAACGACCACATCGGTTTAGGGTGATGACGATGATGATGATGATGATTTGTTTACACCCAGGAATTTGATTAGACGCGGGTATTTGGTTAGTCCCGGGTATTTGGTTAGACCCGGGTATTTGGTTAGACCCGGGTATTTGGTTAGACCCGGGTATTTAGTCACACATCAGGGTAGTTGGCTATTTTTTTTATTAATATGTGGGTACACACTTGTTTGAGAACACATGCACAGCTGACAGGTATAATTACAGCGCCACATTTCCAGGGCTAAGGGTAATTTTCATTAAATATGCTAGAAATGTAATTCTTTCATATTACTTAGGAAAATGATATGTTTGCAGTAGTTAGAACAGTTATACAAACTTACTACATCGAACGGAAAAATAAAAAAAATCACTCTTTTGAGCAGGACATAAATACTAGGACAGTAAAAGCATTACATTAATACCACAGTTTAGCTAGAACAGTAATACTACCACATTATTAGCTAGGGCACACTACCACTAGTTAGAAAAGTTATATCCAACTCACTTGCTAAGACATTTATAACACCGCTTTAGCTAGGACATTAATACCACAACAATCGACGGGACATTAATATTACACACTCGACGGGACATTAATACCACAACACTCAACGGGACATTAATACCACACACTCGACGGGACATTAATACCACACACTCGACGGGACATTAATACCACACACTCGACGGGACATTAATACCACACACTCGACGGGACATTAATACCACACACTCGACGGGACATTAATACCACACACTCGACGGGACATTAATACCACACACTCGACGGGACATTAATACCACACACTCGACGGGACATTAATACCACACACTCGACGTGAAATTAATACCACAACACTCGACGGGACATTAATACCACACACTCGACGGGACATTAATACCACAACACTCGACGGGACATTAATACCACACACTCAACGTGACATTAATACCACACACTCGACGTGACATTAATACCACAACACTCTACGGGACATTAATACCACACATTCATCTTAAAACTGTTATACCCATACAGTAATGTCTGTTGGGGAAACGGATGAAATTAAGAAATCATTGGGCCCCTAAATCTAATAGGTGATGACATAAAAGAAAGGTTAAAACAAAATATTGGATTTTGCGGGTGTAATACACCCCCCCCCCAACAAGCGTGCTATTCAGGCTCCGATAGGGCGCCGTTATCTCCGCCCACAAGGAGAATGTCAAGGGCACGAGTCCCTACCAATTGCCGCCTTTACGGTTTGACCTGTGTCGTGGGATGTGTTTGAAAAAAAAAACCCTTTCTACAAAATCAAAAACCGTCCCTTTTTATATATATAGTGGTTTATACATCTAATACATAATCGTCTAACGTAGTCGGTAGACCGTATGTATCCCTCGCAGTAAAGATGGTCAAATGGATACAACTCAATTATAAGGAGTCGACTAATCACTGTATTAGTTTACTCGCCTGGTTTTTTTTTAATTTATTGTAGATGTCTTTTATATCGCAGGTAGCAGCCAGCGTCAGCAGACTTTTCAACTAGTTATAGCATAAAGTGATAGTCGGGTGTTCAGTTAAAATAATAAACGAGGCGGGCTACATTACGATCGCTGTGAAATATACTGCAGCCTCAAATGTCATTCGAGATTATCCCTTTTTTAATACAACACCCTCCTACAAATCGTGCCGTTATGACATAAGGCTAATAATAATACACTTCCGTTACAGATCATTGTGACGGACAGATAAAGGACCTTGCGGCTACTTGTTGTAGAAACTAACGCACTTATGAAGGTTCCCAAACCAATCTGGATACCAGGATAGCATTAAAAATAACAAAACTCAGCGCCATTGAGTGACCTTTCTTGTCCTGAGTACTGTTCCACAGTCAAGCAGCTTACAGCTAATTGAAGGTCAGCTGGCAGTGCTAAGCTTGTAGTCATAGAAGAATGCTGAATCTGCATTGGTTTAAAAACACAACCCTACAACAACAACAACAACAACCAATCATACAAACAAATAACAGGGGACCACATGAACAGCGCAACTAAATGTCAGGCCAAATTACAGTCTTCGCAACAATCACACACGCAGCAATTTGAAGGGCATTTTGCACGATGACCTGGCAAACCACCACTGCGCTTTAAAATCATACCACAACCATTTACTATATTGATATATAAATAGTACACCTCCCCCCAACACCCACAAAGACACAGGGATATGTAAACTTACGGCCAATTTAATTCAACAGGAAGTATGCAAAACCAATAGTTGTAGACTGCAGTAATGATATTTCACAATACACAATTTATTTCTTCCTGACAGTCTTTCGAGTTTATGACCTCAGAACCAGTTTTACAAATCCTATACCATCCACCCATCCATTAATTCATCTATCTATCTATCTATCTATCTATCTATCTATCTATCTATCTATCTATCTATCTATCTATCTATCTATCTATCTATCTATCTATCTATCTATCTATCTATCTATCTATCTATCTATCTATCTATCTATCTATCTATCTATCTATCTATCTATCTATCTATCTATCTATCTATCTATCTATCTATCTATCTATCTATCTATCTATCTATCTATCTATCTATCTATCTATCTATCTATCTATCTATCTATCTATCTATCTATCTATCTATCTATCTATCTATCTATCTATCTATCTATCTATCTATCTATCTATCTATCTATCTATCGATCGATATTTATATATCTATATATCTATCTGCCTGTCTGCCTGTCTGTCTGTCTATTTATCTATCTGTCTATGAGTATATCCATCAATGAGTCTGTCTATGAGTCAGTCTGTCTTTTTGTTTTCCTTTTGAAAAATAATTTCCACGAAAATAAAATAAAACCTCTGGGTGATTAAAAATGCCAGGCCGAATGCCGGAACAAACCTGTCAATTTAAACGTATAATTTCAAAAGAGACTATACCAAACGGTGCTCACACATATAGGAAATAAAAGACAACACCCTAGATAAAGTTCATATTTTAATACTATACACAAAAAGAACATATGGAATTTTGTAAAAAAAAAAACCATGAATAATTGCACTGTAGCTAACGCTGTCGGAATTCTCTGCCACGTGACAGGTTCATAATTTGTCCTAATGTATCTCGACAATACAGCTCACGCGACACTCAGGAATGCGCCTTGCGAAATGACACGACTTTTTATTTCGGTCGCTGCTATTGGGTGATTCCGTCACGAGGAAAGAATGAAACAAAATGGCAGTTAGGTCTACGTCAAAATTACGATTCTAGAGGCTGATTTACGTATAAAGTAATCGCCGCAGATAAGATATGAGAACGTATCTAATAATAACGCCTATCTTGGTCTAGCTAAGACTTTATCTCCGCGCTGCTGTTACCATGAAGTCTCTAGGATTCACTCAACCAAGGTTGATGTCTTGTCCGGGTCGTTCTCTTTGGGGCCGTTGCATCGGACGTGGTCAAGGGACAGCCTCTGGACAGTGTAACGTCCAATGAGATGGATCATTTTGGCTTTAATCAACGCCTCAAAGGCGTCAGACAGCAGGACCGTTTCAGAGGCGTGTATCTCAACAAACTCGTTCTGTCTGGTCAAAACCTGGAGGGAAACAAAAACAAATAAAAGAAAAGAGATTCACCAATAATAGGAAGTGTGTGTGTGAATGTGTGTGTGTGTGAGTGTGTGTGAGTGTATGTGTGAGTGTAAAGTTGTGTGTGAGTGTGTGTGTGAGAGAGTGTGTGAGTGTGAGTGTGTGAGTGTGTGTGTGAGTGAGTGTGAGTGTCTGTGTGTGAGTGAGTGTGTGTGTGAGTGTTGAGTGTGTGTGAGTGTAAGTTTGTGTGGAGTGTGTGTGTGAGAGAGTGTGTTGGAGTGTATGTGTGAGTGTAAGTTTGTGTGTGAGTGTGTGTGAGTGTGTGTGTGTGAGGGAGTGTGTGAGTGTGAGTGAGTGTGTGTGAGTGAGTGTGAGTGTGGGTGTGTGTGTGTGAGTGTGTGTGTATGTGAGAGTGTGTGTGAGTGTGTGAGTGTGTGTGTGAGTGTGAGTGAGTGTGTGTGAGTGAGTGTGAGTGTGTGAGTGTGTGTGTGAGTGAGTGTGTGTGTATGTGAGAGTGTGTGTGAGTGTATGTGAGTGTGTGTATGAGTGTGTGTGTATGTGTGTGTGAGTTTGTGTGTGAGTGTGTGTATGAGTGTGTGTGAGTGTGTGTGTGTGATTGTTGTGTGTGTGTGAGTGTGTGTGTGTGAGTGTGTGTGAGTGTATGTGTGAGTGTAAGTTTGTGTGTGTGTGAGTGTGCGTGTGTGAGAGAGTGTGTGAGTGTGAGTGTGTGTGTGAGGGAGTGTGTGAGTGTGAGTGCGTGAGTGTGTGTGAGTGAGTGTGAGTGTGGGTGTGTGTGTGAGTGTGTGTATGTGAGAGTGTGTGTGAGTGTGTGTGTGAGAGTGAGTGTGTGTGAGTAAGTGTGAGTGTGTGAGTGTGTGTGAGAGTGTGTGTGTATGTGAGAGTGTGTGTGAGTGTGTGAGAGTGTGTGTGAGTGTGTGTGTGAGTGTGGGTGTGTGCGTGTGAGTGTGTGAGTGTGTGTGAGTATGTGTGTGTGTGTGCATGCGTAATCATTTTTGAAAGAATAGGTAAAGCTGGTACTCATATCAAGCAGTAAAACACAATCACCACTTCAGAAAATAGTAACTAAAAGTCATCTTCATATGTAAAGGCAACAATTTTTGATGATCAACTCCAAACTTGTTCTGTACGAGTGCACATCTCCTAATGTCTTAGTGCTACTGCAACTCTATGGTACAATAGTTCAACTCTATGGTACACTAGTTCACCCCCCCCTTACACACACAACTAAGCATGTCTTCATTTACCCCTGGTTCTCTCCCTTGGCTTTACATTCCATAAATAAGACAACCATGCCCTCGGTACAAAATAGGTCACTCTCTGACATAGGAAAAAAACACACGTGATCAAAATTATTGACTTTTTTTTCTCCAAATATTTCAATTTTCACAACAAGATCGCTCGACTGTTGACTACCTTTTATTTTCAGAGCCCCCTGGGCTCAATCATCTGTGAGGGAGGGGACTTTTTCCAGGTCCTTGTGAAAAATCCTTAACTCCACCCTGCTTTAAATAGGTACCTGACTTTAAATGTCGGAAGTTAAGGTGGCTGGGCTTTGTGCTAACCACACAATCCTTTCATAGACCGTGGTTTCATTAACTGAAGAGCTCTACACTTCATAAGCCCCGATGGCCTTTTAGGCTAAGGGAATTTTACTTATTTTTAAAAATCATTTTGTAGGTAGTATTCTTTGAGACCTTATCTTTTCATCTCTTCCTTTGGCTCTACAGCCCATTTTTGGCCCTGGCCTGTCATGCTACTTTTCTCCACTTTTTTCCCGATCCATGGTCTTCTTCCTTGAGAACTTATGACTTTATAAAATACTCGTGGAAAAGCCTGCTGAAAATGGCTGAACGAAATCCGACATAAGTTATAACAAAGAAATATACGAAATGTTTGTACTGCACTAGAAAAGAACATGTGGCCTTTATTGCATGAACAGAATACAATATGAACCGAAATAACAAAGAAATGTATGAAATACAACACATACACCGCACGATATGAAAACTACCTGCGAGGCCGACACAGTGCTACAACGTACACCGCACGATATGAAAAATACCTGAGGGTGACGCACGGGTTAGACAGTTATGTATTTAAGGATGCTTTGCATGTATTGTTGTTAATATTGACACTCTAAACACCATGTTTATAACGTCCGGTAACTTCTTAAATATTAAATCACAAACATTCCACAAATGATTGCCTGGGGGAATAAAAGTACGTTTCTAGTTCTCGCTCAACTTGTATAAATCTTTAAGAATTTTGAATGCAATCTACTGATAAATTATTCCGCCCATCCGTAATACAAGAAACACCGTAACAAACAAAAAAAAGTCTATGTCAAGATATAGATGTTCAATTTGTCACAGGCCGGTCAAGTCCATTGCATACGTCGTACCTCGGCCTCCGGAAGCGATGACAACACAAACTGCACGGCGTCGTCGAGGGAGACACGGCGCCCTTCGAGTTCCCCTTCGTTCTTGGGGTGAAGGGTCAGGACGAAGCCACGGTCCCGCTTGCTGAGGTAATCCTCGGGCTCATCCAGGCAGGTGAATCGGCCGTCCCTCATGAAGGCCACGCGGGAGCAGAGCGTGTCACAGTCGTCGGTGCTGAGAACAAAACGAAAAACTAGCTACTTCAGACATCGTTATATAACAAAAGGATTACATAATTTACAGATTGGAGCAATTTTTGTTGTGTATGTGTGTGTGTGTGTGTGTGTGTAAATGAAGAAATTCTCCGTTCATGTGGAACAGATCTACTGGACCTAAGGTCACATTTACTTAATGCAGCATTGACATGTAACAGATATGCCGCCTGCTGCTCTAGATTTTAAAGACGCAACAATTCATTCAATAGAAAGATGGCAGATAATAAACGCCACAGTAAAGATCAAAGTAAAATAAATGGCAATAGTATTCAAGAGTTCTATTTCATTTAATAACCTCAACCAGAAAAATTCACGTCACACAATTCAGTGTTCAAACAATCATTCTACATCGCATTTCTTTTTAATTCACGATTGTATCAAAGCCAAGTTAGGTGGCATAGTCTGTGGTTGTAATACGTACTTTACCATCACGGGGTTGTAATACGTACTTTGCCATCAAGGGACTATAATACGTGCTTTGCCATCACGGGTTGTAATACGTACTTTGCTATCTAGGGGTTGTAATACGTACTTTGCTATCTAGGGGTTGTAATACTTACTTTGCCATCACGAGGTTGTAATACGTACTTTGCCATCACGGGGTTGTAATACGTACTTTGCCATCACGGGGTTGTAATACGTACTTTGCCATCACGGGGTTGTTATACGTACTTTGCCATCACGGCGTTGTAATACGTACTTTGCCATTACGGCGTTGTAATACGTACTTTGCCATCACGGGGTTGTTATACGTACTTTGCCATCACGGGGTTGTAATACGTACTTTGCTATCACGTGGTTGTAATACGTACTGTGCTATCACGGGGTTGTAATACGTACTTTACCATCACGGGGTTGTAATACGTACTTTGCTATCACGGGGCTGTAATATGTACTTTGCTATCTATTGATTGTAATACGTACTTCGCTATCTAGGGGTTGGAATACGTACTTTGCTATCTAGGGGTTGTAATACGTACTTTGCTATCACGAAACAGCCGATGTTAACACGTGAACAAAAAATCACAACTAGCTAAGCCGGCTATAAAAAAAAAACAACAACAACAAATAACAAAAATACTTGTGGACCCCCTACCTGTTAGACCCCAGGACGACGGTGCTGCCGTGGTCTCTGATCATGTCCATGACGGCCCAAATCTTCCGCCGGGCCACGAAGTCGATGCCGGAAGTTGGGTTGTCCAGGAGCAGGAATTGTGGGACACCCAGTATGCATATTCCGAGAATAAGTTTCCGTTTGCTGCTCTCGCTGTGGTGGAGAGTACGATTTACAAATGACGTCATTCAAATTAAAAAAAAGCGTTGCAATAGGACTCGGAAGACTGTGTGATGTGTCCGAACACTCTGTCATCCCCAGCTAACACACACACATACACACACACACACACACACATATATATATATATATATATATATATATATATATATATATATATATATTATTAGACCATATAAATATCCCATCTCTGTTCTTGGTTGGGGCCTGTCTTGCTAATTAAAAAAAAAACACCGTGGCCCGTGATTCAAACACTTTCCTCAACCTTTCTGTTTGAGTATGTGATGAGCTCATATCAATGCTCCACCCGTCTGAATCTTGGCTCGGCCATTCTATTAGATTTTAGAATTCACTGTGGCCTATGGCTCAAGAAAAAACGTTGCCAGACCACACCCTGGGGTTATGCCGTCTATGGTTAAAACAGATGAAGGAAGTTTGAACGTTAATTATTTAAATAAAGATAACTGAAGAGAATTTTTTTTTGAGATACTTGTGAAAAAAAAAAACAGCTGGCTATAACACGACCCTTATTTTGTATATTGAAGTTGTAGAAAAAAAAAGAAAAAAACATGTATAAAGGATGAGTTGATTTTTAGTGAGTAACATTGTAGAGCTACAGATCCTTGCAGATAGACAGAATAAGAAAGAGAGAAAGTCTGAGAAAATGATCAGACATTAGCAGAATTGTAAAACGTTTGTCCGAAGACTTACTTATTTATATTTAATTCAGTTATAAATACAGAATAGTGGCCATTTTACTTCCAATTGGTTCTGCACGGCTTAAGACACAACATGTGCGGAACTTGTGGATAGAATTTAATATGTTTGGGTGTTAAAGTTCAAAAAATATAGGCTAATACAACGGAAAATGTGTGCACTCTATTGTAATGTTTGTGCGAGACGGGTGAATCATGTGCGAACACGCACACACCTGAAAGGTAAACATTGGTTGAAGCCATAAAGTATAACTTTACTCTTGGTTCATTCTCCCTAACGTTATTACTCACCTGTACTACTTGACGTTGTACTCCCCTGTAGTACTTGTCATTGTACCCACCTTTAGTACTTGTCGTTGTACTCCCCTCTAGTACCTGACGTTGTACCCACCTGTAGTACTTGACCAGCAGCGTCTCATAGGCGGACAGCTCCACAAAGTAAACAATGCTGTTAACGACGCCGTCGATCGAGTCGTGGGGGACGCCCTTCAGCCTGGCGAAGAATACCAGCGCCTCCCTCCCCGTGAGGCGTTTAGCGAGGGGGATGTTCTGTGAGCAGTAGCTAGTGAGACGACAAATCTGAGTGAGAAAGATGATTCGAGAGAAACTAAAAAGAAAATTGTTGCTGTGACATTTATAGTAGTAAATAAACAAACAAGACGCTGCAAAATATGTTTAATCCAGCGTACACTTTGACGGATGGCTGAGTGCAGTAGATACTCGACTGTCGACCAGAGAGTCCTGGGTTCGATCCTCTGCGAGAACCATGGGAATTTTTTCCAACCTTGTTTCAAAGTCGTCTTACAAGTACACTCAGCTTTCAATGTGAACCTGACTTAAGTTGGCTAAGTAAAAGTCGGCTGGGCGTTGCGCTAACCACACAATCCCTTCATATAAAAACAGCTAAATTCTACAATTCATCTGTACCTTTGGGCTAAGGGAACATTTTACACTTTGTGAACCATTTACCAATGTAGATAATCTTGATGTTAAAATTAAAAGGTTTGAGTCTGGCGGTAAAAAAAAAGTAATTCCTTACTGTCTAACCCAAATCTACCCAACTTGTTTGAGCTATCTAAACATTTTTGTTTGTTTATGTTCCGTTATGTAGCTAATGCATAGATTAAAATTGTAAGATTAAAAAAAATCAGCTTTCTAGCTGCGTTATCAAAAAGGAGCTTAAGTGTTTGGGGGTGGGAGGGGTTGTATGTAGATAATTATTTATTATATAGGGCAGTGATTACCAAACTTTTGACATCTGTGTACCCCTTAAATCTCCTGATACTGTGTATTCCTAGTAAAAAAAAATTGCCTTGTGTTTTTTACGATCAGGGTTTCACATTATTTCATTGTTTTCGCTTTTCCCCCTGGTATGTTTACCACATGTTCTCAGCCCGGTGAAGCGGGTACCCCGCGGCTAACTCTTCATGTGCCACACTTTTGGGAAACACTGACATGGACTATTCTCTAGAAATGGCCTCGGTTCCAGAAGGCACCTAGTGTTTCATTCTCTGCCGAGGTTAAAACTTGTGTTTATTGGTATAACAAACTCGTTTTTTTACCTCCATCTATTCTATTTAATAGACTTAACATCCATTGGAACCAACCATGGTAATGTTTTGGTTTAGTCAGTGTGAAATGTTTCAGGCAGTAAGAAATAGATTATAGGAAGTAAGACCAGGAGCTTCAGAAATAGATTATAGGAGGTAAGACCAGGAACTTCAGAAATAGATTATAGGAGGTAAGACCAGGAGCTTCAGAAATAGTTTCTAGGAGGTAAGACCAGGAACTTCAGAATTAGATTATAGGAGGTAAGAACAGGAGCTTCAGAAATAAATTATACGAGGTAAGACCAGGAACTTCAGAAATAGATTATAGGAGGTAGGACCAGGAATTTCAGAACATACAGAGTTCATCTGTGACCTGACGCTCATGCCGTTCACAACAATGTCACCGGAGGTCAAGGTCTCCATGCCGGCGATCATCTGAAGGATCAAAGACTTGCCGGCCCCGTTCGGCCCCAGCAGCCCAAGGCACTCCCCCGGGGGTATGAGGGCGCACACGTTGCACACGGAGCACGTCTGGCCGCGCCAGTGTCGGGACCTCTTGGTGACATTCCTCAGAATTACACAATCTAAACGGGAAAATGTAAACAATAAAACAATTAACTTAACAAAATCTAATAAAATACTAGCGCTTTGGGTTCTGTAAATAATTCTCATGAGCTCTAGCGATTACTACACAATTAAAAATAAAGGTGCGCCCATGTTTCTTATGGTGTTGACGTGAGAAGTGACGTCTCAGAGAACATACTCACCAATTCAAGTTAAAGTCAATTTTTTCCAAAATGAAAGCCTCACAAACATTGGATCCGGAGGGAGAAAGTCACGTAGGGGCAAAGACGCGGAAATCGCAGAATTTAATTTTACCGTGTACAGAGTAGCATAAAGTGAAAAAAAAAAGCCGTAACATAACATTTTCGCGCGTAGCTCCGACCCTGCCAAGACACATAACAATCATTGCGAGAAGATAAATAAATGTTCAAACAGCCAAAGGGATTAAATTATAATGGCGCTGAATGTACTCAACAGACTTTCCCTTTGAAATAGGTCAAACGAGTTTGACGTTCGCCTTAGGACCACTCCATCATTTGAACAAGTTGAGTTTTTCAACTTGGGTGTGTACATCAGTGTAGAAGCTTGTTCCCCCCCCTCCCCCCCCACACACAATTTCTACTTGGTCAGAAAATGCGCAACGCATCCAAAATAACCTTAGTACGAGGATGATATTTTATAAGCTTTTGGAAGTAATTGACCAGCGCTGCCCTTTTTTAGGGTGTCCTAGACTGGGCAGGGACTTGTAAAGGTATTTAGGCAGTGGCGTAACTTGCGATGGTGGCGCCCGAGCGAGGGGCGTAACCGATAATCGCAGCCACATTATCGCTCACCCCTGAGTGCTTGGTCATTTACAGTTGTGGATAAATTGTGGCTTTATCAGCCAACTCCCCCCCCCCACACACAAAAATAAGTTGCAGCGCAATGCACCCACCCGATGCTTCAGCCGTTCAATACGTCTTCGTGACTATGACTACATTATAGGACTATTTAAAGAACTAATAAATAGAAAGGAGTACTTGTGGGTTCCAGTTCGGAGCCGACTTTTGCTCTTTCTTCCTGGACATTGGGGTTCTCCAGTGCATTTGTTTCCGCTGGTGCAGTGCACACATGTTGACGCATCATCATCAGCCAGTACCTGCTTGTGCGCACAGGTAGAAGAGAGAAGCAGATGTTTATGTGTGTGTGGGGGGATGGGTGTTGTGGAAAGTGGGTGGGTGGGTGTAGAATAGTGCACTTCAAAAGTAGAACTTTTTTTTGTTACTGATTTAATATTAGATAAACTTTAATCTCATCTTTACAGAGACAGATAGACATATGATCATTACAGAAACAGGTAAACATCTGATCATTACAGAAACAGGTAAACATCTGATCATTACAGAAACAGGTAAACATCTGATCATTACAGAAACAGGTAAACATCTGATCATTACAGAAACAGGTAAACATCTCGTCTTTACAGAAACAGTAAACATATCATTACAGAAACAGGTAAACATCTGATCAATACAGAAACAGGTAAACATATCTATAAAGAAACAGGTAAACATCTGATCATTACAGAAACAGGTACACATATCATTACAGAAACAGCTAAACATATCTATAAAGAAACAGCTAAACATCTGATCATTACAGAAAAAGTTAAACATATCATCATTACAGGAACAGGTAAACATATCATTTTTACAGAAACAGGTAAATATATCATCATTACAGAAACAGGTAAATATATCATCATTACAGAAACAGGTAAATATACTATTCTTACAATTACAGATGCGCATGCCTAAAACAGGTTTAGCTTTTTTTTTCTTCTTACCACAAGCGTCGCTGCAGTCCCAGCTCACAAAAGATGACCACTGTCCAGCTCAGCGCCATGTGGATGAAGCTGGATATCAGGTACTGGTTGAAGAAGCTGGACACACGCCGCGCGTGGTCGTCAATCGTAGCTGCGTGGTCAGATTCCACCAGACTCCACTGTCTTTCCGATATAAACGCTGAGGGGGGGGGGAAACAATTTTGTATGTTTCATATGTACTCCAGTATTGCTTTAATTTATACATATCAATACGACTAGCTATGTAATGGAGCAAGTATAGATTGCAGAATTGTTTGGCAGAGATGAATACTGGAAATGAAAGAAAGCAGTCTGCCCATCTGTGATACTCAGTCAAGATGTAATAACTAAATGGTTGGACAATTTTAATGAGGATCGCGGAATGTAATGAGGGACGAGTGGCCGAGCTGTGGAGAACGCACGGCTGTCGCCTTCTGAGTTTGATCCTCGGTGTGAGAACCAAGGGAATATTTCCAGATTTTGATGAAAGTTGGTTAATATTTCCTCAATTCCACCCAGCTTTAAGTGAGCACCTGGCTTTACATTTGGGGAAGTAAAGGCGGCTGGGTGTTGTGCTAATCATACGTGTATTCTAGATGTATGGAGAGTACATTTTGTTCAACACCAGCTTGCTAGATGTATGGAGTGTATATTTTGTTCAACATCTG
The DNA here is from genome assembly GCA_021962125.1 of Bulinus truncatus. Classification (NCBI taxonomy): domain Eukaryota; kingdom Metazoa; phylum Mollusca; class Gastropoda; family Planorbidae; genus Bulinus; species Bulinus truncatus. Next base: position 1,088,809 of record JAGDYQ010000170.1, on the reverse strand, counting down.
CCTGCTAGATTATGGAGTGTATATTTTGTTCAACACCTGCCTGCTAGATGTAAGGAGTGTATTTTTTGTTCAACACCTGCCTGCTAGATTATGGAGTGTATATTTTGTTCAACACCTGCCTGCTAGATGTAAGGAGTGTATATTTTGTTAAACACCTGCCTGCTAGATGTATGGAGTGTATCTGTTTGTTCAACACCTGCCTGCCAGATGTATGGAGTGTATCTATTTGTTCAACACCTGCCTGCTATTGTAAAAAGAACGCCAGCTGCAAACGTGCTAATCACACGTGCATTCTAGATGTACGGAGTGCACATGGTTGTTTAACACCTGCCTGCGAGTTGTGTTGGATTTATTTTGTTTGTTCAACACCTGCCTGCTAGTTGTAAGAAGAACGTCAGCTCGTAACTGGGCGTGGCTAGTCTACACATGATATCCAGGCAGAAATTCTCTCCCTGCAGCAGAGTGCCATCTTCGTGAAACAGGTCACACTTGAGGACAAGGGCCCCTAGTATTCCTGACGAGATGAGGTTGGATTTTAAACAACAACAACAACAACAACAACAATAACAACATATGTTTACCTGTAGTAAGGAATAAAACGAAAAAACAAAAAAAAAAAAACTCATGTTAAAGAAAAACATTTGCTCACCAATGAACACGTTGACCGTCAGCACAAAGCTCACCCCCGTCGCAGGCTGCCTGAAGAAGAACTGCAGGGCGTACAGGTAGGAGAACATGGTCAGCCCGTACACGCTGATGACCCACACGCTCAGGATCCACCAGTCGTGCTCCGAGGTGAAGAACAGCGCCACCAGGTGAGGGATCACCATGATCCCGTAGTAGGTCAGGTCAAACAGGAGCTGACCCAGCCAGTACAGCCACGGGTTGACCCCGTTCAGGATCTGCAGTCGCTTCGACCCGTGCTGAGAGACAGACATGTGAGTTTTTGGTTCCCGTACACATTAAACTCCATATTTAAATACATTGCTCGGTGCTTTTACCCAGTTTAAAAGTTTTTCAACCTATACAGCGGATGTAAAAGTGTGCAGCACGCTGCATTGTGTACCTTAAGTGGATCGCGACTAATTATAAAGTTATTATTTGCTTATGTGATAAAACTAACTAGTAAAGCAACGAAAATTTTGGAACACACGTACACACACGTACACACACACACACACACACACACGCACGCACGCACGCACGCACGCACGCACGCACGCACGCGCACACACACACACACACACACACACACACACACATATATATATCCTTACAAATGACTCAGTTATTCTCCCTCAAATGCTGCAGATCTTCTATGTAGGTGGGTCGTAAAAACGAAACAGTTTTCACAGTGGGTTGCCAATGGTAAAGCATGAGAGCCTCTGATATGATACAACACTAAATAGTTTATCTTCATAGTTCATTGCACGAGTCTATCACATCAATAGATTGTCTCAGCATAAGGGGGCCTCACCTTCTCTTCCAGTATCAGACTGTACACGAAAGGGAGCGGTATCAGCGCCATGAATATGACGGAGAACAGCACCGTCCCGTTGTTCCACGGTTGGGGTCTCCGGGTTTGTTCGGCCCCGCCGTCGAACTGGACACCACTTTGTACTGAGAAGTCCTCCCCCAGGGCACACCGGACCCAGGCCGATGCCAGCAGCTGGAACTGAAACATAAGAGAGAAGAAGAGTTGCCGTCCATGAAATCATTTTTTTTTGTATTTCTAGCTACTTAGGGGGCTGGTCACGTGACTGCGTGGTGTTGAGCGCTCTACCGTCAGTCAGCCTGGTAGTCCCGGGTTCGATCTCGGTGAGAACCAAGGGAATTCCCCCGGGTCGTGGTGAAAATTGGTTTAACGTCCCCTCAAGTCCACCCAGCTTTAAACGTGTACCTGATTTTAAGTTGGGGGGAAAGTGAAGGCGGCTGGGCGTTGTGATAACCACAAAATCGCTACATATGTCGAGGTTACAGAAACAGATGAACTCTACACTTCATGTGGTTCCCGATTGGGCCCTTTAGGGAAACTTTTAAATACATAGAAACATGTTCAGAAATTATGACATAATTCATTTACAAGTCAATGTTCATATCGGAATCCAATGAATACGGGATGTTAGACCCATTTCGTTCACGATTAGAGGAGTATTATGTTAGCCTGGTGGCTACAATTTGGGGGGGGGGGGCACATTCCCGTGTCATGACATCTAGCTACAACCAATATTCCCTCTGAGGTGTGGTATGAAGTGAGCAAAAAATTTTGTCTCTGAGCGACATTTTGTTTGAGACCAAAATTTCTGAGCGATTTAGGCGATGTCGTCCGTCGGAGTGAGCGATCGTACGTGTAGTATGAGCGACGCTCTGAATTCATGTGAGCGATCGCTCACGCGCTCAGCTTAGAGGGAACATTGGGCTACATTACAACCTATGTGGCCAGATTGAAGGAAAACATGTGGCTGATATTTTCCCCTCAGCTACGTGTACCCCCCCCCCCACCCCGCCCCTCCTACCCCCCCCCCCTTCCTAAACAATCTGAATATGTCAATGAGGGGGCAGGAGAGGGGGGGAAATGGGGGAAAGGGGAAGGCGGAAGTGAGACATGGCATTAAGTGGAGGCTTGACCTTTCGTTTTGCTTTTCATGAAACAAACAAAAAAGGTGGCGGGTGGGGGGGGGGTGGGCGCGGGGGGGGGGAAGGGATCGTATTTTATAATAATAATTTTATGGTTTTGGGGAAAACGGATGTCATGTTCTGCAGTGTGTGACTTTAAAATAAATAAAGCATACAAGCAAACAAACAGAAAGTCAGACAAACACACACACACACACACACACACACACCAACACGGGTTTATCCCTCCAGCTGGTCGTGAAGCAGTAGACCGCCAGCTGCTCCGACTCGTCCTGCCTCAGGATGTGCGCCACTGAGTAGGGGATTTGATTCACTAGCTGTTCGGGGGAGTAGGTGTCCATGAGCCACTGGAGGGGAGCGTTCAGGGAAGACTCGAGGGTCTGCGGGAAACAGTTTAAGAAAAGGACAAAAAATAAAATTAAAAACAAAAAACCGGGAACAGCTCAGAAATCTATCTATCTATATATCTATCTGTCGATCTCTCCGTCTATCTGTCGATCTCCTATAGATATATTTATCATCGATGTACCTATTTAAATAATTATATAATTATGTCTAATACCATTTTATCATCTATGTATTTATCATCTAGCCACGCTTCTACGGACTATTTATCAATAATCTATCTATGTGTCCACCATTATTTCTATTTCTATATATCCGTTTTCTATTAACCTAACATCTATTTATCTAACAGCTATCTATCTACTATCTAGAATGACTTTAATGGCAATAAAAAAAATGGAACCGAATTTTAACTTTTTTTTTTTTTTAAACTTACCTATCTGCTGAGTTTTTTTTTTGTTGTAGGTTCCTTAACTGAGTTTTGAAGGTTGTTTTTTTTTTGCTAAAATCATTTGCCAAACCTGGCCAAAAAATAGGTCATGGATGCTTCTGGGTGGGGTGGTGGTGGTGGTGGCGGTACATGATATCTCTGGTCAGTGGTCACCCAACCTAACGTCAAGATAGTTCTTCTACTGTTTTTTTTTTTTCATTTAAATCATCGGAACTTGAAGACTTATTTTTGTTGTTACGTTTTACACTCGTTTCTGTAGACACCTTAAACTTAGTTTGATTGTCTCAGCTAGACACGTAGCGTGCGAGGGCAGGGGGGCCGGGTCCACCCTGCGTTTCGTCGGCCTTCCCCCCCCCCGCTTATTTGTTCTACTTAGTAAAATGTATTACCTGGCCCCCCTCCCTGCTATTGCCTGGCCCCTGTGTAGAATGTCCGGCCCCTGCTGTAGAATTTTCACGCTACGGGGCTGGTCTCAGCTGATATTATGTGTATGCTGCTATATTATGTGTATGCTGCTATATTATGTGCATGCTGCTGTACTATGTGTATGCTGCTAAATTATAAATATGCTGCTGTAATATGTCTATGCTGCTGTAATATGTGTATGCTGCTGTAATATGAGTATGCTGCTTTATCATAAATATGCTGCTATATTATGAGTATGCTGCGACATATTTGGCGTCATTTATCACCATTCTACTCTATCGATACGTACGTGAGTTAGCCTCATGTGGAAATAGACCACGCCCCCGTGACGCCTGACCAGATCCACGTAGCTGGTCATCACGCTCGAGTTGGTCTGGTTGTCCCGCAGCACCGGAAACATCATCCCCAACGACGACGACGACGACAACGACGGCGGCAGGGATCCCTCGGTGAAGAACTCCGGATCCGACCTGGGCACGGGCTTGGACTGCGAGTCCAGCACCATCCCCAGGAGCGTGTACGCCACGGGGATGGAGAGGATCATGACGGAGGAGTACCTGTTCCGGACGAACACGACGCTCTTCATGGACATGATGACCTTGATCTGCCGGAACCACTGCTTGCTGCCGGACAGTCTCTCGTACTCGACGAGTTTCTGGAGTTTCTCGGCGTCAGATTCTTGAAGTGAGCTCTAGAGAGGAAATGAACAGAAGTTAAATGAATACACAAATTGTATGACCACTCGCAGCTCAAACGTGGGTTTGTTGTTAAACGGTCATAACAATTATCCTTCATCGTGTGAGCACACTGTTTCGCTACAGTTAATATGTAATCGGTGCAGGATCCATTATAAACTAAACAAGCTATAGCTTAGGGCCCCCCAATTTCTCGGGGGCCCCAAAATTAAATATTTGGCGCTGACGTATAATATCTGGACATATAACGAGCGCTATATCCCAAACAGCTTAGGGCCTTATCAGGTCCGAATTCGTCCCTACTTGTAATTTAAAGTTACATTTTCTCATAGTAACAACCAGTTCATTAGTGGTAACGTTAATAATAATATATTGAAAGTAAATAATTAATACAACAGTATTCCAGTTTAAAATACAATCATGAAAAAATCGGATCTGCCCGAAACCAAAAATAACCTAGCCTACCGAACAAGCTTAAGGGGATTTAACTAACTCTATGCAAAGGTTTTGCAAGGTACAGCTAGTATGCCAGTAATGCTATTAATATATGTGTCCACTAGCGTTCTAGTCAAAATGTTTGAACGAGGCACTTTAACCTATAAGAGTCAATGATACATTTCAACTTCCCTCATTCTTTTACGTACTCAGTATCTACTGTCCCCTGCAGCTGCCAACACCCCGGGCCGTTTTACAGGACAAGATTCTGGCAGTCTTTGTCACTTCCCAGTAAAGTTTCTATCTGATACAGTCCCATGACGATTACAATTATGTAATTAATATATTACTTAACGAGCATTATCACCTTTGATAGATGTACAGGTACGCCATCTTGGTTCTCAGAATCTTCCTTTTTCCTTCTCGTAGTCGGAGCCTGGGATGAGCCTTCCCCCTTATCCGTTGAGGTCGAAGACTTGGCTGGGGAGTCTGGCAACGGCTGGACTCTGAAAAAAATACATTATTTTATTTATTTAATTTTTAAAATCTGTAATCTTTGCGCTCGTTTAATTGGGCATGCAATTAAGCGCGCAATGTTATGGTATTTTAGTCTGTCTTCCGTTTTGGTGCTCACACAAAATTTAATATCCTTTTCCCTTTTAATGTTGCGCTATTCCGATTTCTTTTCCAGCACGCAGCCTTTGGAAAATTATAATGAACATTGATGGTTGAAATTCTTCGACTAAAGGCAAAAAAAAAATAATATTCTTTAACTTAGCTATACATTCCTCAACCTTTGCATAGAGAAAGGCCAAAGTTAAACTTTGAGGTTATCATAATTTGGTCAATGTAAGTATATGGATTTATTTATTTTATATTGTGAGAGTGTTCTGGTACATTTATCGATTTCAGACTCTAACAAGACGACATTGACATTCTAACAGGAAAAAGTGTTCTTACTTTCGATTTTAGAGCAGACTTTGAGACGGAAAATAGTTAGATAGATAAAGTCACTCTATGAATAATACGCCATAATCTATTGAACTAATAAAAAGTACACCTGGTTAGCAAATACTTGTGGTTAACACGCACTTCTGGTTAACTAACATTATCCAAGTTCGGGTTAAAGTTTTAAAACTGAACATTTAAGAGAGGTCATCTATAATACTGGTTTTAGATTTTGTGTGAAATCAAAAAAAAAAAGTCTATTCACCCCAACCAAGAGTCCTTGATCGACGTTGACAGAACATCAAAATAGTTGATGTTCAGGCTCTCCTGTTTAGACTCTAGCTCACGGAGCAGCTCCGGTAATTTGGACGCTCTCCTGTCCGGTATTAGAAACTGAAGCGTTGACTCTGTCTTCTCCTGTTGGGAAATTAAAAAAAAGAATCAAATAGACTCAAATCAATAGGTGACGTTTCATTACTTTAAGAAAGAGAAGTTTATCCATCGATCTTTTGTATAGACCGCAACGTATATTGGGTCAGTATTTTCTAGGGCTATAAGCTCACTTCTGCACCAAAAAAACCACGCGTACAATAGCCATTCTTTAACCACGGAAGTTAGATATGCGCTCCTTTCTACATTCACGTCAATTATAATAAGTGGGTCATCAACTCGTCATAAGTAGGTCACCAACGCGTCATAAGTAGGTCATTTATTCGTCATAAGTAGGTCATCAGCACGTCATAAATAGGTTATCAACTCGTCAAAAGTATGTCATCATTTATAGGTCATTAGCTGGTCATCATCTCACGTCATCAGTTAGTCCTCAGCTGGTCGGCGTCAGCCACTAACCGAGATCTTGGCATCATGAATGTGGCGCGTGATGACTGCAGTCACAGCCTTGACGTCACAGTCCTCTGACCTGATGATGTTCAGCTTGAAACTGCAGCCTGGGGAAAACAGTCAATGACGTCAAACCTTGCATGGCTTATTTAGTTTTAAATTTGAAAAAAAAAATGTCATTGTTTTTCAACGTTAAATATGCACACACATATTTAATTTAATCAATATTTAATCAGGCAAAAGGGAGACATCAAATATCTGAGATGTAACTGTAACTTTCTGACTCGAATTTTATTTTTGAGTATCGCCCAGATAGTTTTAAACAGTGTAAAAAAAAGTAAAGTTCCCTTAGTCCTAACGGGCCATCGGGGCATATGAAGTGTAGAATTCATCTGTATCTATATCCTCGGCATATGAAGAGATTGTGTGGCTAGCACAACGCCCAGTCGCCTTTACTTCCCAAACTTAAGTGAGGTACCCATTTAAAGCTGGGTGGACTTGTGGGACGACTTTGCACCGAATTTCACCTGGAAAAAATCCATGGGCCTCACCGTGTATCGAACCCAGGACTCTCAGGTATCTACAGCACTCGGCCATTCGTCCCACATTTAAACAGTGTAACAATGTCAATACGTTGAACTTGTGTATTTAAGACGATGTTATTATTATTCTCTTCACAAATTACTTTCGATTCAGCATTGATCATGACCATGTTCATAATAAAATGATGATCAATATAATTATAGACAATGATGATCACCGATATAGCTCGATCAATCATGATCATCATGGACAGATATGGTCTGATCAGAGTGGGAAATGCATATGAACTTGATTTTTTTTATTCTACATCTATCGAGTTTGCACAGGTTAGCCCAACTGGACTGTTCAATAACATATGCACAGGTTAGCCCAACTGGACTGTCCAATAACATATGCACAGGTTAGCCCAACTGGACTGTCCAATAACATATGCACAGGTTAGCCCAACAGGACTGTTCAATAACATATGCACAGGTTAGCCCAACAGGACTGTTCAATAACATATGCACAGGTTAGCCCAACAGGACTGTTCAATAACATATGCACAGGTTAGCCCAACAGGACTGTTCAATAACATATGCACAGGTTAGCCCAACAGGACTGTTCAATAACATATGCACAGGAATAAAAAGATGGGTGACCATTTTGCTATGATGTATGATTTTGTTTATGGTATATGATTTTGTGTATGGTATATGATTTTGTTTATGGTATATGATTTTGTTTATGGTATATGATTTTGTTTATGGTATATGATTTTGTGTATGGTATATGATTTTGTTTATATATATGAATTTGTGTATGGTATATGACTTTGTGTATGGTATAGGATTTTGTGTATGGTGTATGATTTTGTTTATATATATGAATTTGTGTATGGTATATGAATTAGTGTATGGTATATGAATTTGTGTATGGTATATGATTTTGTGTATGGTATATGATTTTGTTTATATATATGAATTTGTGTAAGGTATATGATTTTGTGTATGGTATATGATTTTGTTTATATATATGAATTTGTGTATGGCATATGATTTTGTGTATGGTATATGAATTTGTTTATATATATGAATTTGTGTATGGCATATGATTTTGTGTATGGTATATGATTTTGTGTATGGTGTATGATTTTGTTTATATATATGAATTTGTGTATGGCATATGGTTTTGTGTATGGTATATGATTTTGTGTATGGTGTATGATTTTGTTTATATATATGAATTTGTGTATGCTATATGAATTTGTGTATGCTATATGAATTTGTGTATGGTATATGTTTTTGTGTATGGTATATGAATTAGTGTATGGTATATGAATTTGTGTATGGTATATGATTTTGTGTATGGTATATGATTTTGTTTATATATATGAATTAGTGTAAGGTATATGATTTTGTGTATGGTATATGATTTTGTGTATGGTATATGATTTTGTTTATATATATGAATTTGTGTATGGCATATGATTTTGTGTATGGTATATGATTTTGTGTATGGTGTATGATTTTGTTTATATATATGAATTTGTGTATGGTATATGAATTTGTGTATGATATATGAATTTGTGTATGGTATATGAATTTGTGTATGGTATATGATTTTGTGTATGTTATATGATTTTGTTTATATATATGAATTTGTGTAAGGTATATGATTTTGTGTATGGTATATGATTTTGTGTATGGTATATGATTTTGTTTATATATATGAATTTGTGTATGGCATATGATTTTGTGTATGGTATATGATTTTGTGTATGGTGTATGATTTTGTTTATATATATGAATTTGTGTATGGTATATGAATTTGTGTATGGTATATGATTTTGTGTATGGTGTATGATTTTGTTTATATATATGAATTTGTGTATGGTATATGAATTTGTGTATGGTATATGAATTTGTGTATGGTATATGAATTTGTGTATGGTATATGAATTTGTGTATGGTATATGATTTTGTGTATGGTATATGATTTTGTTTATATATATGAATTTGTGTAAGGTATATGATTTTGTGTATGGTATATGATTTTGTGTATGGTATATGATTTTGTTTATATATATGAATTTGTGTATGGCATATGATTTTGTGTATGGTATATGATTTTGTGTATGGTGTATGATTTTGTTTATATATACGAATTTGTGTATGGTATATGAATTTGTGTATGGTATATGAATTTGTGTATGGTATATGAATTTGTTTATATATATGAATTTGTGTATGGCATATGATTTTGTGTATGGTATATGATTTTGTGTATGGTGTATGATTTTGTTTATATATATGAATTTGTGTATGGCATATGGTTTTGTGTATGGTATATGATTTTGTGTATGGTGTATGATTTTGTTTATATATATGAATTTGTGTATGCTATATGAATTTGTGTATGCTATATGAATTTGTGTATGGTATATGTTTTTGTGTATGGTATATGAATTAGTGTATGGTATATGAATTTGTGTATGGTATATGATTTTGTGTATGGTATATGATTTTGTTTATATATATGAATTAGTGTAAGGTATATGATTTTGTGTATGGTATATGATTTTGTGTATGGTATATGATTTTGTTTATATATATGAATTTGTGTATGGCATAAGATTTTGTGTATGGTATATGATTTTGTGTATGGTGTATGATTTTGTTTATATATATGAATTTGTGTATGGTATATGAATTTGTGTATGATATATGAATTTGTGTATGGTATATGAATTTGTGTATGGTATATGATTTTGTGTATGTTATATGATTTTGTTTATATATATGAATTTGTGTAAGGTATATGATTTTGTGTATGGTATATGATTTTGTGTATGGTATATGATTTTGTTTATATATATGAATTTGTGTATGGCATATGATTTTGTGTATGGTATATGATTTTGTGTATGGTGTATGATTTTGTTTATATATATGAATTTGTGTATGGTATATGAATTTGTGTATGGTATATGATTTTGTGTATGGTGTATGATTTTGTTTATATATATGAATTTGTGTATGGTATATGAATTTGTGTATAGTATATGAATTTGTGTATGGTATATGAATTTGTGTATGGTATATGAATTTGTGTATGGTATATGATTTTGTGTATGGTATATGATTTTGTTTATATATATGAATTTGTGTAAGGTATATGATTTTGTGTATGGTATATGATTTTGTGTATGGTATATGATTTTGTTTATATATATGAATTTGTGTATGGCATATGATTTTGTGTATGGTATATGATTTTGTGTATGGTGTATGATTTTGTTTATATATACGAATTTGTGTATGGTATATGAATTTGTGTATGGTATATGAATTTGTGTATGGTATATGATTTTGTGTATGGTATATGATTTTGTTTATATATATGAATTTGTGTATGGTATATGATTTTGTGTATGTTATATGATTTTGTTTATATATATGAATTTGTGTATGGTATATGAATTTGTGTATGGTATATGAATTTGTGTATGGTATATGATTTTGTGTATGGTATATGATTTTGTTTATATATATGAATTTGTGTATGGTATATGATTTTGTGTATGTTATATGATTTTGTTTATATATATGAATTTGTGTAAGGTATATGAATTTGTGTATGGTATATGAATTTGAGTATGGTATATGATTTTGTGTATGTTATATGATTTTGTTTATATATATGAATTTGTGTAAGGTATATGAATTTGTGTATGGTATATGATTTTGTGTATGTTATATGATTTTGTTTAGATATATGAATTTGTGTAAGGTATATGAATTTGTGTATGGTATATGATTTTGTGTATGTTATATGATTTTGCTTAGATATATGAATTTATGTAAGGTATATGAAGTTGTGTATGGTATATGATTTTGTGTATGTTATATGATTTGTTTATATATATGAATTTGTGTAAGGTATATGAATTTGTGTATGTTTTATGATTTTGTGTATGTTATATGATTTTGTTTATATATATGAATTTGTGTAAGGTATATGAATTTGTGAATGGTATATGATTTTGTGTATGTTATATGATTTTGTTTATATATATGAATTTGTGTAAGGTTTATGAATTTGTGTATGGTATATGATTTTATGTATGTTATATGATTTTGTTTATATATATGAATTTGTGTAAGGTATATGAATTTGTGTATGGTATATGATTTTGTGTATGTTATATGATTTTGTTTATATATATGAATTTGTGTAAGGTATATGAATTTGTGTATGGTATATGATTTTGTGTATGTTATATGATTTTGTTTATGGTATATGATTTTGTTTATATATATGAATTTGTGCATATTATTTAGTCAACTCCCAAGTCATCTATCTATCTATCTATCTATCTATCTATCTATCTATCTATCTATCTATCTATCTATCTATATATCTATCTATCTATCTATCTATCATCTATCTATCTATCTATCTATCTATTTATCTATCTATCTATCTATCTATCTATCTATCTATCTATCTATCTATCTATCTATCTATCTATCTATCTATCTATCTGTCTGTCTGTCTATCTATCTATCTATCTATCTATCTATCTATCTATCTACCTACCTGCCTACCTACATATATATATATATATATATACTTCTGGTATCAAAGTTTTCTCAAATCGAATGGTTTCTGGATTATATTTAATAGCTATTTAAAAGTAAATATTGTATAAATTATGTCGTATCACATTTCAGTGTAGCAATAGTAACAATAGTAACAATAATAACACGACTAAATCATTCAAAACGTAACATATATTTCTGTTATGACCCCTCCCCCCTAACCCCCACAACCCACAGTCCTCCCACCGTGAGACTTCCTTCTCGGACTGATCGGACGTACCTTCTCCACGTTGTCATGTGATCCTTGACCAATCACTAAAACGCTCCAACGGTCAGACTCGACACACATAGCGTTCTTGATCTTACCAAAACAACATATCACACCCCTACCCCCGCCCCACCAGTCCACTAAAACTCAACCAAAGGGAAATAACACAAATGACAATTCAAAGGGGGGGTATAACTAGGGATAGGACAGTTAACTCCACTTGAGACGATCGTTTCTCAAGTACTCGGCGGCGTTTGGTGGCCAAAATGTGTGACGTTTACAAAGGGTGTTAATCCAGTTAGATACACAAAGTCATACATCATAGAAAGATGTCTGTCCAGTTAGATTTTTTTTCTCTCTCTGACTGAAGACCTACTCACCGCTCAGTTTATTTATGGCTTCCGGTGCGCCCTTTGACTTTATCACCCCGTGTGACATGACCAGGATGCGGTCCCCCACCGCCTGCGCGTCATCTGTGGACTCGGTGGTCAGCAGGACCGTCCGAAAGAGTCTCTTGGCCTTGAGAAATTGCCAGATGTCACGCCTCGCCTCGGGGTCAAGGCCGCAGAAAGGGTCGTCGAGTAGCACAACCTAGAAATGTTCATTTAATTAAAACTAGATCAAATTAGTTTCATAGAACGCTTACATCATTCTTTTTTTGTGTTTGTTAAAAGAATCATCATGCAGAAAAGAATTCAGCCACTCTTTTGAATCAATCACTTCTTTGATTCATTCATTTGCTAGTTTATCGTAAAATCGTTTAATATCTCCATTCATTCATTTGGTTTACACTAACTTTTGAAATGAATCAATCTGTCGTTTTATTCAACAAATACCCACCCTCTTGTGGCCGGTGAATGCCACCGCAATGCAAAGTTTCCGCCTCTGTCCAGGGCTGAGACTGTTGGTGTAAGTGTCGGAGAACCTTTCCATCCCGATACTCTTCAGCAGGGACTCTGTTGCCTTCTTTGACGACTGTGAGGAGCCTTTCTGGAGCTGGGGGGAGGGGCCACGTCAGGTGGTAAGTGAAGATGTGGCGATACAACAGCAGGTGTGATCACATGACAGTTAAAAACACACATAACTAAATGTTAATACATGGTGGTTTTAAATTTTTACAAGTCCGTGTAAGGATGAAATGTTTGACAAGTCCGTGTAAGGATGAAATGTTTGACAAGTCCGTGTAAGGATGAAATGTTTGACAAGTCCGTGTAAGGATGAAATGTTTTACAAGTCCGTGTAAGGATGAAATGTTTGACAAGTCCGTGTAAGGATGAAATGTTTAACAAGTCCGTGTAAGGATGAAATGTTTTACAAGTCCGTGTAAGGATGAAATGTTTTACAAGTCAGTGTAAGGATGAAATGTTTAACAAGTCCGTGTAAGGATGAAATGTTTTACAAGTCCGTGTAAGGATGAAATGTTTGACAAGTCCGTGTAAGGATGAAATGTTTTACAAGTCCGTGTAAGGATGAAATGTTTTACAAGTCCGTGTAAGGATGAAATGTTTGACAAGTCCGTGTAAGGATGAAATGTTTTACAAGTCCGTGTAAGGATGAAACGTTTTACAAGTCCGTGTAAGGATGAAATGTTTGACAAGTCCGTGTAAGGATGAAATGTTTGACAAGTCCGTGTAAGGATGAAATGCTTGACAAGTCCGTGTAAGGATGAAATGTTTTACAAGTCCGTGTAAGGATGAAATGTTTGACAAGTCCGTGTAAGGATGAAATGTTTTACAAGTCCGTGTAAGGATGAAATGTTTATCACTTAGATCATCGGGTCCCCCACGGCCCACTGAAAGGGAAGGAGGGGGGGGGCGTTGATTCTTTCTCGCCCACCGAAAGTTGCACAATCAAGAGATAAATAAAAAGGAAATAATTTAACATTTCATGGGCGGCCCAGTAACATTCGTTCCGGGGGAGGGGGGGTTGGGTTGGGGGGGGGCCACTGTCTTAGATCCTTTAAACCGAACCGCCCAACAGGATGTTGTTGTATGCAGTGACGTAGTATTCTCCCCACCATGGGCAGATAGTGCCATGGCCAAGTTAGCACTTCATGTTTAGGGTAAATGAGAAGATCTGGCTAGCGATCGAAGCGCCACTCAATACAAGGTGTTGGTCGGAGGCGTTGAATCCATTCCAACGTACTTCGAGAAAAAGGGGGAGCTTGGCAATGGTACGTTGGTGGGTGCCCTCTCCCTCCCTCCTTCCCCCCCCCTCCCGATATACTTGATAACTTTATATTTTGCCCTTCTGACCATCTCAAGCGTGGAGTCATTAAAGGCCGTACTGTTCTGAAAGATTCTAACGTTGTCCTTCGTTGATACGGGCCTGGCTCTAAGCGATTCGGACCCTTGAATATTATTCGGTTACAATAAAAAAAGTCATTATTGGGGGGTGTTAGGGACTCAGTGATTCTTAATCTGTGAACGAGGGTGTTCAGCTAAACTCATAGAAAAAAGGTTGACTAAAATTACGCCTATAGTGTGTGTGGTTGTGTGCGTGTTATCTTGCACAATAAACAGTTGTTTTTCTTTTACATACTGTGGGTCATGATTTTCAAAAGGTCATGCCGCACCTCTGCTGAATAATAATCCTCGGGAGGATTTGGCTTGAGGATTTGGCTTTAGCATTGAACACACAATGTGTGTGTGTGTGTATGTGTGTATAAAGGGTAACAATTTAAACATAAAATATTGCATAGACACAATACTATTATCACACTGTGTGTGAAGTCCCTGTAAGGATGAGATGAAATCTCTTAGATGCTATAAACCACTAATGGGACGGTTTTTTTTGGGTGCCCTTCTTTCATCCCCCACCATAGCCGATAGTGCGATGGCCATGCAGACACCACAGGGAGATATATCGGGAACTTGAGCCAAGACCTGAAAATATCCTTTGTCCTCACCGGAGATCGAACCATGTACCTTCAGATCGACAGTCAAGCGCTTTACCACACGACCATCCGTCCCCTATATCACACTGTAGAGTCCATCAATAACTAAGGGGGGGGGCATTTTAAACCGATTGTGTCACCCTGACCAATCGAACTGACCATGGTGTACACCTGCAGGTGTTCTCTGCAGGTCAGTTTCGTCATGAACAGCTTCTCGTCCGGACAGACGGCTATGCACTCCGCGACCTTCTTGGGATTCTTGCTGATGTCGTATCCGTTGACCACAATCGTCCCTTCGCTGGGCCTCTCCAGACCTACAGACAGATGGGTCAAGTCGACATAGGGATCAGTGTCAGCAAGTGGCGGATTGGACGGAGGGAGCACGAACCAGGGGGGCCCAGCCTATAAAGAGTTTCTCATGGTTAATGACAGCTAATCCTTGGGGCCCCCTGCCAATCTTCAACAAGCGGATCGGTGACAGCCAGAGACGGAATGGAGGGCAGGAGCACGAACCAGGCGCGCGCTAGGGGGTCCCAACCTATAAAGAGTTTCTCATGGTTAATGACAGCTAATCCTTGGGCCCCCCTGCCAATCTCCAACAAGCGGATCGGTGACAGCCAGAGACGGATTGGAGGGCAGGAGCTCTCACCATGCCCTGGCCAGGGGACTCAACCTCTAAAGGGCTCCTCCTGTCTACCGCCTACTAATCTTGGGGGCCCCCCCTCACAATCATCACCAAACAGGGGGCGCTCTTTTTCGCGTATGGGCTCCATCAATGGAGAGGAGAACTTGAGTTTTATTAAAAACCAAAAAAAAAAAAATGAAAAGTCTGTTTTCATCTGTGCAATTTTTTTAAAAAAAGCATTTCGGTTCATACACACTATCTGGGTCTGGATTAACCTTTAAGTCTACTACCTTAGGCCCCATGAACAAATCTCGGCCCTGGTGTCTCTGCCTCTGATATGCCTTTGTCAATTTGTTCGCAATATTAGCCCCCCACCACCACCCCATTGGAGCCCTCGGTAGACTTGAAAACCGGCCCTGCCAATTATATATCTATTTCTTCGTCTCTCTCTCTCTCTCTCTCTCTCTCTCTCTCTCTCTCTCTCTCTCTCTCTCAGTATTTCAAGGGCCTCAACCAGTAACCGATGTAAGGTTAAAATTGTCTTTTAAGATACGATTACCCTGCCCTTATACTTAATTAGAAATTACATAAGAAATAAATATTTAAATGAAATAAGTCGAAAAAAACAAAAACAAAAAACAACAACGAATAAAATTAGATGATCTTACGAAATCGCGAAACGGAGAAAACCGAATGAATACTCAACAATAATATATTTATAACTCCCCCCCCCCCCCATTGCCATTTTTTCATTCAATACAAAAGGTTGAAAGCACGGGATGCAAGGTTAAGGTTAGACAACTCTATGTAAAAGAATCGAGAGTCGGTTCACCTGCGATCATATTTAATGTGGTTGTCTTCCCTGCCCCGTTCAGGCCCAGAATGACGGTGATCTCGTCTTGGAAGGCGTCCAGCTTAGCGATGTCCAGAACAACATCACTGATGTACACCTGGTGGGTGGACACTAGAACATCTATCTATCTATCTATCTATCTATCTATCTATCTATCTATCTATCTATCTATCTATCTATCTATCTATCTATCTATCTATCTATCTATCTATCTATCTATCTATCTATCTATCTATCTATCTATCTATCTATCTATCTACTTACCTACATACCTACCTACCTACCTACCTACCTACCTACCTACATATCTATCTATCTATCTATCTATCTATCTATCTATCTATCTATCTATCTATCTATCTATCTATCTATCTATCTATCTATCTATCTATCTATCTATCTATCTATCTGTCTATCTATCTATCTATCTATCTAATCGATCTATCTATCTGTCTTATCTATCAGTTGACATAATTCAGCCATCGAAAATAATTTAGGGGACACTACTTTGGCAATCTGTTAATTATTCTACATAATTGCGATAATGCTTTCTTTTATTTTCAAAAAATACATATTCAACACATCTTATTTAAATGGTTATTTTTAAATCACGTATTGATATATCTAGCTAGCAGTCTATTAAATGCAGCTCAATAACGATGGTTTTTTAAAGGTTTGATTGAAATGTACAAACTCAAAACAACAATGTCAGTAAATGAAGGTCCAGTACATAAACAATGATTGAACAATTTTTTACACCGCAAATTGAAGCTATTGTGACGTGATTGTTATCTGGTCGATATTCGTATGATGTCTTTGGACATGGTAATAAGAAGCAGCATGTATTGTAGGTTGGTTAGACTGATACCTGAGAAAGAAATTTGCTGCAATTTTTTCTTGTAAGCATAAATATATATATATATATATACAATGATATCCAAGTTCGATACTGCAATATTTATCCCTGGTGTCACTTTATCATTCAATAAACAGTTCCATTAACCGGACCAATCTGTCCATCATATTTTATTGTACAGTAAATAATACATTTGTATTTATGAATAGCTTTTCACGAAATCTTAAATTCGAATGTTTGACCGGCACATGTATATACAAAATAAATATCCGATTCCTACGGCTGCTCGAATACCACAAAAAGAGTTCCGGTATCGCAAGCACCGTGCAGTTGAAACGATACCATTTTTCTGCTTAAGTAATCAAGTTGCCCTGTCTATATTCAGATGTCTGTTTTACACCAGTCTGTTAATGAGACTTACCTTCCTCACGTTCCTCAGTTTGATGGACGGGATAAGTAACGGTGTGGTTGGCTCAAACATGTCTGAATCTTTGCGAAGATTTTGCAAGTACAAGGCAAACTCTTCTGGTAGATAAAGTCTGGATTTCTGGCCAAAAAGAACAAACTGCATAACAAAGTGCGCAACACTCGAAGACAACAGTCGACTGGCAGAAAACCCTTTTGTTATTTATGGATTTATTGCTCATGTCTTATTCTCAGCCATTTAGTAGAGAGCTGTCCACAGGCGAAAATAATAAAGCCAAAATACTGACACGGGGTCTTATCGCTGCCAACTGCCCCTAATTTAAGTGGTCCATGACATCGAAAAAAATATTTTGCTGCCAACTTTTGAAACACAGAAACAAAACAACAAATAACAGCAACAGGTTGATTGAACAAAATGTTCTAGAAATATTTACTGTGTTCTATAATATGTGGGGCGGATGGCCGAGTGGTGTAGATACTCGACTGTCGACCTGAGAGTCCTGGGTTCGATCCTCGGTGAGAACCATGGGAATTTTTCCAGGCGGAATGTGTTTCAAAGTCGTCCCACAAGTCCATCCAGCTTCAAATGAGTTGGGGAAGTAAAGGCGGCTGGGCGTTGTGCTAACCACACAACCCCTTCACATGCCGAGGTAATAGAAACAGATGAACTCTACACTTCATCTGCCCCGATGGCCCGTTAGGGTTAAGGGAACTTTAGTTTTTTTTTTATAATATGTGGGGCGGATGGCCGAGTGGTGTTGGTGCTCAACTTTCGACCTGAGAGTTCCGGGTTCGATCCTCAGTGAAGAGCAAAGGGAATTCTTACAACTCCACCCAGCTTTTAAATTGCGTGCCTGATTTAATTTGATAAGTAAAGGCCGCTTGGCTTTGTGCTAACCACTCACTACCTTTAAGGGCTGAGGTAACTGAAACAGATGAATCCTACAGTTTATCTGCACCGATGGCTCTATAGGCTCTTTAGGTCTATGTGAATTTTACTTACTTACAATATATTGTGCTTTGATGTTAACATTTTGTGTGTGTGTGTGTGTGTGTGTGTAAAACATGATTTTATCGCAACTTAGCCGTAGTCACAGTCAGATAGTTTCCCCATTCCGAGAGGCATCTCCATCAAAATGGCACCCACCTCCCCATCCCTTCCTCTCCCCCCACACCTTCCCACAAAGTTGGGCGTTTTCTAAGGGCACGTTTCGTTATGCGTGTTGTGAAAAAATTTTCGTCGACAATAGCTTTGTTTCAAAATTTAAAGCTATCCATCCCATTCAAAGCTATGCCCTTCGCACGGCTGATTGGTACAAACATTGTGAGTGCAGGATAAGTAAGTAAGGTTTCCCGGGCGCCGATACATAAACATCCTTTTTATTTCTCAGCCGGGTCCATGACAGGTTTCCTTTGCCTAGCACCCCACTCGTCGCCACCACCTCCCCCCAGTGGCTCTCAACGTTTTTTCGTGAAAACTACCCCAAAGTTTCGGAAGTAGGTCCGCGGGTAACACCCTCCAATGTAATTTCTCGCATAAACGTAATTAAGTTCATAATGGAATGTTACTTTCTGAACAAGATACCTGATCACGTGGTCTGGTGTTGAGTCATGCAGCGAACCTGCGACCTTTCTTCAAACTCTGGGTTGTTTTAAAACGAAAAAATTTTATGTCTCTGCGTATCCCTGCATAATTTTTTTTTACCGTAACCCCCCCTTTGGGGTAAGCGCCCCACCGGTTGGGAACTGCTGCTCTAAATCAAGACCGACCCTTTGAGCAGAAATAATGGACATACCATTAAAAATAGCCAGTGCTTGAGCAGACTGCGTTGTCCAGACTGGACGTTCTCCATGTAATACATGACAGACAGGTTGAAGAAAGTGTTGGTCAGCAGCATGATGAAAGGGTCAAGCAGGGTCATCTCGGACAGCGGCTCGTAGAACGCGTACAGTATGTACAGTCCGTAGATCTGTCCTGCGCAATGTATAGAAATGAAAAGCTTACACCATTAACGTAACAAAGGAAACTAACAACCACTTCCTATATATGGAATACATTCAGTAAATGTTTCAGTTTGAAACTTTCAGCAAATGTTTCAGTTTGAAACTTTCAGCAAATGTTTCAGTTTGAAACTTTCAGCAAATGTTTCAGTTTGAACCTTTCAGCAAATGTTTCAGTTTGAACCTTTCAGCAAATGTTTCAGTTTGAAACTTTCAGCAAATGTTTCAGTTTCAAACTTTCAGCAAATGTTTCAGTTTGAACCTTTCAGCAAATGTTTCAGTTTGAACCTTTCAGCAAATGTTTCAGTTTGAACCTTTCAGCAAATGTTTCAGTTTGAAACTTTCAGGAAATGCTTCAGTTTGAAACTTTCAGCAAACGTTTCAGTTTGAAACTTTCAGCAAATGTTTCAGTTTGAAACTTTCAGCAAATGTTACGCCCTTTAAACTCTCAGAGTGTACACTTTTTGTCAAACATGGGCGTTTCATGAAAGGAGGCCCAGTCACACCTCCTCTTTTCCTCCGTCCCCCATGTTTGATCTCGGATGTAATACATTTTGAAGCTTATTTAATGCAAAAACAACATTTTTTTAAAAAAGCTATTTAACGAGTGGAACCATGTTTACAAATATGCTTTTTCTTTTATAAAAGTATGGATGAGATGGAGATCACAGTTGAATTGATTTTTACCTAAAATTTAAAAATATATCTGAACACAATTTTCACCGTTAAACTATCCCATCTCTATTGTGATAAATCAAGCCTGTAATTTACTTAACATATGTTTTTAAAACGTGATTTAAAGATAAAAATTAAATGCAGACCAATGCGAGTATGCAAATGCGAGTTTTCATATTAATGAGGTCCTCCCTCAATAATGCTAAGTATTGCCAATCAATCCCTTTCTTTGCCGTTGCTATAGAAACAATTGAATTCTACAAGTCATCTTCCTCAAATATCTTACGAAACTTAGGGGACATAACCTTTAACTGTTAAGCATCGGGGGGAAGCGAATTCAATCAGAAAAAAAAATCTCTTGGGTTTAAACCCGGACCATTCATGAACAAATTCATTCGCTCTAGCCATTTAAAAAAAAAAGGCTCACCGTTCAACCGTCTGTCTTCGACCATCAGCAGGTCAAACAGGACGACAGCCGTCTGGTAGACGAGACAGCCCATCAGGTGGACGGCGTACCTGCTGGTGATGTGCCGCTGCAGGAGAGGCGCCGTGAACCTCGCGATGATGAACACGGTGCCGCCGATGATGAATGAATGCCTGGCTGATCGTCGCCATGGTGATTGTAAACAAAAACACGGAATGAAAAGCGTTCTAGCCGCATCGGATAAACAGCTCTTTATAAATCGGAAATGACCTTACACTTATATGACTTTGTTGACGCAATGACCCGGAGCCGGGTAATAGTCCGGGGAGGGGGAATCACAAGAATGGAGTGTGTGTGTGTGTGTGTAGGGTCTAAATGAATTAAGCACAAACACATTGGTTTTTCCCACATTTCGGTCTGAGATAACTTATTTGACTATAGCTATTTACAGATGTCCCCATAAATGGATGTGATGAGTTCTTCTATTGATGCCAACTCGGATGGTCGTGCGATAAAGTGTTCAACTATCGAGCTGAAGGTACCGGGTTCGACTTCTAATTAATATTTCAGGTCAAGATGAAAGTCCCAGCTATATCTCCCGTAGTGTTTCCATCACACTATCGCTTGTGGTGAGGATATTAGAAGGGCGCAACAACAAAAAAAGTCCTATTAGTGATTTATAGGATGTTAAGAGATTTCATCTCATCCTAACAGGGACTTCACACACCAATCAGCCTAATTACAGTGCTGTATTAAAAAAAAGTGTTGCGCCCACCCAAGCGTGACAAGTTCCGTCAATGGGGGGGGGGGAAACAACAACTTAAAGAAGTTCAATAAAACACTCTTTGAGAGCTACATGAGTGTCAATTTATCAAGATCACGCGAACTAAATAGATGAAATGATAGACCTAAAAAATGGTTCGCTGGAAGCCCTCACAGGTCTAAAGAAACGGATCCCATTTGATCCTGAAATTTTTTTTAAAGTTCTGGACAAATAAAAACAAAGGACCTCATTTGATCATCATTGCTATTTAGCTTACACGGTTATACACTAGCACAGGGGCTAAACGAAGAGTAGCATAGGTCCCTTATTGCTGCAACAGCTCACGCACAGGCGCACAAGCCCTTACTTTTCTTGACGAAGCAGGCAACCATGAAGGAGAATGATATGGTGTCCACGGCGTAGAGTATCATGAAGCCCGTCACCAGGAAGGGCCGGCGCAGAGTGATGCCCCCCGGGCTGTCAAAGTCCAGGCTGTAGGCCAGGGCGAACAGCAGGCCCGTGAAGGAGCCGATGGCGAAGCTGGGGACGAACCAGCTGACCCAGTAGGTCACCGCCCTGAGGTCGTTGTGGGTCATCAGGTACTGCCGTGAAAGAAGGAACCGTTGAATCGGGCGGATAGTTGGACTTTACGCCAGTCCAGTCTAATTATAGACGTAAAACGTATTTGATTTTGTGGCACTAGACTGCCGGTTCTCATCAAAGCACACGAAATACCGCTTCTTGAAATAACCGAAGATAATAAAAACCGGTATTTAGATAAAAGAGATATGACCGATCGGTATCAAAACACATAAGTACCGGTTCTTTAAATAACAAACGATATTAAAAACCGGTATTTAGACATATTAGTTATGTTCAAATTCCTAAAACGATTTCGCTCTTAGTACATTCTCGTAATGCAGATTGCTCTTTAAAAATCTTCTTTTTTTTGTTGTTAGAAAATTGTAAGGATGAATTATATTCAGATATAATCCAGACATGTGCTATTATCTAAATTTTCTATTGCGCTATAGGGAACGCAATAACGAAACCATAACTCTAGGTGACATTATAAAATCAATAATGTTATTGCCCTTGGTATAAGGACCTTAGGATAGAAATAGTTCGACGGCGCGGATTAATACGGAGCTATAGTTACTATCAGACATGGTGTAAATTATAAATTATTGTTTGCCACATGGCTATAACAGGTATACCAATCGCACTTGCTGACACAAAAAAAAAAACAACACTGCAAATTTTAAAATTTCATTAAAAAAAATGTTCTATCGCGATTCCTGCTTTAAAGGTCAAGTTTTATTGAAACCAAAATAAACAAGTATCGAACCCTTGTCACCTCCCCCCAGCTCACCTTAGCACCGCTCTTCTTGTCCTGTATCAGCGCCTGCGCAGTGAAGCACACCAGGCCTATGAAGAAGAACGGGAAAACCAGCCGGATGAACCGGTCGTGGCTGTTGAAGTCGTCCGACAGTTCCACTTCGGTGACGTTGAACAGGACGTGGGAGGTGACCACGGTGGTCACAGCTTGACCATCCTCGACGCCGTCGCCGTCTTCGTCCGCCGCGGTCAGCCTCGAGTGGTTGCAGCTGTCCCCGCGGTGACCTTTGGACGTCCAGTAGTTGATGAATATTCTGGTGACGATGTACTGGGCAGCGAACACTTTGCTGTCCAGTCTGTCTGTGGGGGGGGGGAGGAAGATGACCAGATGTACAATTTCAAAGAGTATGTCTGACTTAAATGTATGATTGTCTCGGTCGGCGAGAAGTCTAAACAGGTTGTAGACAGATTGTTGACAGGTTGTAAGCAGGATGTAGACAGGTTGTAGACAGGTTGTAGACAGATTGTACACAGGATGTAGACAGGTTGTAGACAGGTTTAAAAAGGTTGTAGACTGGTTGTAGACTGGTGGTAAACAAGTTGTAGACAGGTTGTAGACAGGTTGTAGACAGTTTGTAGACAGGTTGTAAACAGGTTGTAGACTGCTTGTTATAGGTTGTAGACAGTTTGTAACCAAGTTGTAGACAGGTTGTTGATAGCTTGTTGACAGGTTGTAGACATGTTGTAAACAGGTTATAGACAGGTTGTAGGCAGGATGTAGACAGGTTGTAAACAGGTTGTAGACAGGCTGTAGACAGGTTGTAAACACGTTGTAGACTGGTTGTTAATAGGCTGTAGACAGTTTGTAACCAGGTTGTAGACAGGTTGTAGACAGGTTGTAGACAGTGTGTTATTAATTATGTTGCTTTCACCATTCGGAAAACACTTTTTTATAAAAACAAAAAATACACAGTTGAGGCTTAAAGAATATGACATAATGTCTGAAATAATAAATAGTATCATACAAGGTACTGAAGAATTGTTTCTTAAATATTTAAATTGTACAATACAAAACAATCTTTGCAAAAATAAATATCAAAAAGATTTCGGACATTCCAGCAACTAAAAATATCTTCAACTAAACTAAGGGAAACTACTTTAATCGTCAAAATAAAGAAAAATAAAAAATTCAACATTGAAAAACTAATTTTATAAAATAAAGGCGTGGTTAAGATTTGAGTGGCACAGCTAGGAAAGACAAATAACAATAATAATAACGGATACATCGAAGGGTGACAGGTGGTGTGTAGAGTGAGGGTTCGAACGTCATGTCACGATGAGAGTCCCCGAGGCCACCCAATTATAAATTGGTACCACCTGACAAGCCCCGTAGCGTGAAAATTCAACAGCAGGGGCCGGGCAATCTACAGCAGGGACCAGGCATTCTACAGCAGGGCCCAGGCAATAGCAGGGGGGGGGCAGGTAATACATTTTATTAAGTAGAACAAATAAGCAGGAGGGAGGTAAAGGCAGCTAGCCACACACTCCCTCAATATGTCGTGGATGGATCCCACATTTCAACTGCACCCTCCCCCCTTGTCGTCTCTCCCAACTCTATGAACCCTTTAGGGGGGGGGTTTAACGGAACTATTCATTACCTTTTGATTTCTTTCAACGTTACCTGTCATAGTGTCGAAGACTTTGTGTGTGCTGTACGGACGCCTGGTGATCACGTGAAACCTGAGTCGCTTGGGGACAGTGCTCTGGTCATCGAAATAGAGCTTGACCATCAGACTTTGGTCATCCAGCACATCGGACGGCCTGGCTATGGGGATCGTCCTAGGAGCTTGTTAAAACCGAGACAATGTATATATATATATATATATATATATATATATATATATATATATATATATATATATATATATATAAACATAGTAGACCAATAGGTCATAACCTATTTAATAATATGACACAATGAAAACAGAAGTTTTAAAAATAACCGTTGTCTAAAATATTTTTTTTCTTAAAATTCGCTATGAATTTTAATCTCATCATGTTTAAATAGCAGAAGTTATGTGGGTGGGGGGGGGTGGAGGGGGGTAAAGAAATTCTTCCTGGTATCAGATCAACATGCAAATTTCCGTTCCCAATCTCCAGCAATTGATGTGAGAAGATCTCAGCTGAAAACTCATATTATTTATGTCAATAATGCAAAGAAAGTAGCCCATTTATTAGTGCCGTTCGTCATAGTTCAACACGATTATACCCCTTGGTCAGTGTAATGATATTTTGCCTTTTGGAGTCGTATTTGTTAAAAAATAACTGCGAAATTGATCATTAAATCATGTGTTGTCAGGAAGCAAAAAAAAAAAAATGCTAATTATTTTCTATTTCAAAGGGAGCGGGGGGCTATTCAGAAATGTTTAGTGATGAGGAACTATTGAAATATAGAGTCTCAGATTTCATAGATAGATTTGTAATTCAAGGAGACTTATTGGCATCGAAGACCTTAGACCTTAACCTAGTGAGCCTAACCATGTCAACGGGTCTGAGGCGTATCAAGACCAATGCGCTTTGCCAACCACAGCCCAAATGATTGCTCATTACCCCCAGTGGCCCAACTTGAGGGGGGCCATCGACCCCCTCCCCCACCCCCTGGTTTCACGACACTTGGATTACGTAATCATGGGACCCCCCCCCCCCGGGGGGAGGAGAGGGGTTATGTTGGAGCTTATAATTTAGGGCAACGAATGAAAACGTCAGACGCACTCACTTGAACTGTCTGACCCGCGGGACATGAACTGTCTGGTGGCGGGGGTGTCAGGCAGGTAGTACAGGACGCGGGTGTGGGGCGGGTACGACTCGTGGCCCGGGGGCTTGAAGTGTGGGCGGCCCTCGTGTTGTCTGCCCCTGGTCTCTGTGCTGCACCGGTACAATAGGAGGTTGAAGAGCACCATGGGAACCCCTGCAGATTGTTTCTATTCTTTATGAGTGTTCACGATTTACAAAAGGTTATTTAATTATTGGACAATGTATACATATTTTTTTTTCTATAAATAAGTGCTACACTCATCATATCCATATTTTCTATCTCATTGTCTAAACACCTAAACCTAGTAAAATTAGATAATAGTCATAGCGAAGGAAAAACACTAAGGTGATAACTATTTTCATTTTTTTTCGTAACGAAACTGAAACCCCTTACAATCGAGGAAAAAGTGTATGTAGATGACAGTAGCAACATTAATTTTTTTTTAAATTGAAAAAAGTTCCCCCACCTTTTAATTTTTGTTTTCTCATATCGCGCAGTTTGACGCTCGGTTTCAATTTCACACTGAATTATTATATATGACTTTCTAGACTGCTTTTAAGCACATTTCAGTCGTCTGTTTCCATTTGTTTATAAACAAGGCACTTACTTTACTAATCTGCCCTCATCTTCTAAACAGAAAAGGTATCCAAGAATTATATCTGTTGAAAAGCTAATCAGTCTCACATGGATGCCGACAAACCGTCAAATTCTTGGAAACTTCACTCAATCTCAAGCCAGCTTTTCTCAATCACAACCTACAAAAACACATTCAACTGTCTCACAACCTGAACAAACACATACAACTGTCCCAAAACCTACATAAACACACACAACTGTCTCAAAACCTACACAAACAAACACAACTGTCTCATAAACTACACAAACACACACGACTGTCTCAAAATCTTCGGATTCTGAAACCTCTGCTTCTTAATCCGAGTCGCCAACTATTTCTTAAACGTCATCTTCTGAATGCAAACCGAAATACCAAAGAGCAAGCACTAGAACGGCGGGTTTACTAGTACTGAAAAACATTTCCACACATAAAGCATATGACGTTCTTGCAACCATTGCTAAACAGGGTCATGATGTGCCGGTTCCAAGTCAGGCGGGTGTCTGGAAACGAGTAATCTCTGAAGGGCGGAAAATGAAAACTAAAATTGTTCAAAAACTTCAAAGCAAAGATCTCTATTGTCTCCAGTTTGATGGTAAAAGAGTGCAAGGGGAAGAGAATCAAGTAGGTTTGCTGAAAAAGATGACAACCGAAATCAAACTCGGTATTCTCAAATGTGAGAGTGGTTCTGCCGCGGCCATTCACAATGAACTACATCAGCTAATTGATGAATATGATGCTTGAGATAATATTTGTATGTTAATTTGCAACACGACCGCAGAAATACTAAAGCTCATACAGGATGATGTCTTGAGCAATGGCTTTCAGAAACCACAATATATTGACTGTCAACACCATGTACTCGACCTTCTTCTGAAACATGTCATGAATTTTCTTATTCAAGAGCCAACGAGCAAACCAGAACTCAACTATTTCTTCATTAGGAATTTACACAAAACTATGTCACTTTTCAAGCTGTTGTGTCGCTTCTTGCGACAGATGATGTTAGCACAGGCGAGAACCCACATTGGCTTCGCATCAGCTGGAATAAATTACCAAATTTACACCAGGCAAGATGGAACTCACGTGCAATATTTACTGTTATAGCATTATTTCTGATACCAGAGTGGCGCAGCATTCTCGCTTCTGCCTGCAACTTCATCTGCTACGAATGGGCAAATGTTTGGTTCGATTCGCAATACTACAATGAAGCGTCCTTCAATGAACTGTTTATCTCACTCATCAAGATAAAATGCAAGAAGGCAAGTAAGTGTTTAAAGACCCATTGGTCAGTCGAGAAGTCATTAATTGACATTCCCAGATCTAACCAAATTGCTGAACGTGCTGTGAAACTGATGGCGGAACTTCATGCGAAATCGAGAAAAATTGAATGTTTGAATCTGAAGTTCATAGGACAAAATATGTTTTGAACATTTCTTGTACATTCTCTACATATTACTAACTGTTCTATATCTCATTTGTTGATAAAAGTTGATTAGTTATTATTAATACTCTTTTGAATTAAGCTAAAAAAAAATGTCCTTTTTTGAAAAAACAAAAATATTTTTTCACTTTTTTCTTCCAAAAAATGGGGAGGTGGAGGAACTTTTTTCAAAAAAATTTAAAATGCGATTGATATTCTAAAATTACACATAAAGTTTCCTCGATTGCAAGTGGTTTCATACAAATTTTTTTTTGTTATCACCCTAATATACACCCATCCATCCACCCGCCTGCCAACCTACTTACCAACACTATCTATCTATCTATCTATCTATCTATCTATCTATCTATCTATCTATCTATCTATCTATCTATCTATCTATCTATCTATCTATCTATCTATCTATCTATCTATCTATCTATCTATCTATCTATCTATCTATCTATCTATCTATCTATCTATCTATCTATCTATCTATCTATCTATCTATCTATCTATCTATCTATCTATCTATCTATCTATCTATCTATCTATCTATCTATCTATCTATCTATCTATCTATCTATCTATCTATCTATCTATCTATCTATCTATCTATCTATCTATCTATCTATCTATCTATCTATCTATCTATCTATCTATCTATCTATCTATCTATCTATCTATCTATCTATCTATCTATCTATCTATCTATCTATCTATCTATCTATCTATCTATCTATCTATCTATCTATCTATCTATCTATCTATCTATCTATCTATCTATCTATCTATCTATCTATCTATCTATCTATCTATCTATCTATCTATCTATCTATCTATCTATCTATCTATCTATCTATCTATCTATCTATCTATCTATCTATCTAATCTATCTATCTTTCTATCTATCTATATATCTAATCTATATATCTAATCTATCTATCTATCTATCTATCTATCTATCTATCTATCTATCTATCTATCTATCTATCTATCTATCTATCTATCTATCTATCTATCTATCTATCTATCTATCTATCTATCTATCTATCTATCAACAAGCATACACACAATGGTGGACTAGCCATTTATTGGACAGCTCTATGGACAGTGGGCGCTGTGCGACCCCCCCCCCCCTCACACACACACAAATTAAAGTATCATACTGTTGACTTCTTTTGCATGCTGGAGCGATCAATACTTTTAAACCAAGTCCTCTACTGCAACACAATAACAGACCAAAACATAGGTTAGGTTTACAAAGGTTTACAAAGGTTCACAAAGGTTTACAAAGTTTTACAGAGGTTTACAAAGTTTAACAAAGATTTGCAAAGTTTTAAAAAGGTTTACAGAGGTTTACAAAGGTTCACGAACCTATTTCAATGACTACGGCCTCCCAGTTTCGGAAACGTAACAGAAAATTCCTCCATATGAGTGTGGTCAAGTGTGGGAACATCCCGGTCAGACGTTCACTCAATCGACTGGGGCACAAGGGACACAATCAGTGGTTGGCAAACATTTATTGTTGTTATTTTTTTTAATACATTCTCCATTAACCCCGGTAATGCAATAAATGTCACCTGAAGATGAAAAAAAAAGGGGCACTATTTGATTGCGTCATTTTCATTTTTACGCCATTTATGTGCGTTACGTCAATAGCAGTGGAAACAAACAGAAATCAACCATTCAATCAATAACTTTTGATAACGTTACAAATATTAAATAAAAAAATAACACAAACGATTTGTATCCATTTCGCTATCCGGACCACTGTGTCAAAAGTTCGATGAGACCCCCCCCCCCACCTGCTTTGGTCAATGTGGCCTTAAAAGGACATTGGTGACTGGTGGATCGAACCCGAAACCTACAATACGCTGATCGAGGTCACATCCGACGCGGCCACCAATATATTTCTTACTCACATTCAGGGCCGTTTCCCCCCTTTTGTCCACTTTAGGGCCCACGATCTTAAATGGGGCCCCCACAAATAGTCTAAAAATAAGGTTTTATAACGAATGAACTGAAATAGATGTCTAGCTTATCCCCCCCCCCCCGCAATCCCCACCCCCAGCAAACAATAAACATTTCAAAGTATATTTGACTATCATATAAAATACTGAACAGTCTTTGAAATAGAATCGTTTGGATCAGACATGCGACAAACAGCGACAAACTGCGACAAACTGCGACAAACTGCCCGCGTTCTGCTTCTCTCCTCTCATTCACACCAATGACGACTACATTTAATTCCTATTTTGTTTCACTTAAAAACGTTAAACCATCTTCTCTTGGTTTGACCCTTTCTGTCAAATTCAAGACCCCAGTGTGGCTCGCGACTCGAAAAATTTTGCCCCCCCCCCCCCGGTTTATATCGCGGATGTGTGTTTCTCTTAATTGTAGACAGCTTAGACATACATCACTTTCCTTTAACAATTCCATAACAGTCATTAGCTTGTGTAGCTTATAACAGTCCATATTTTGTGTAGCTTATAACAGTCCTTAATTTGTGTAGCCCATAACAGTCATTAGCTTGTGTAGTTCATAACAGTCCTTAGCTTGTGTAGCTCATAACAGTCCTTAGCTTGTATATCTTATAACAGATTCAAAACTGTAACTTTGATATGAAGATTATGAACAAGGCTACAAAGTCAGGTATCGATAACTATAGACATAGTACTTCCTTCAATCTTAAATCTCATTTAAACAAAAAAAAAATAATTGAAGGTTACCGCTTACTTTGAATTATAAAACTAAACCAAACTGATTGTTAACTATTTATAATTCTGTATTACTGATAACTTCATTTATTTTTTTGTCTTCCCATATACCATATGCCAGAGATGATTTCAAGACAATTAGTTAATCGCCATAATAATAATAATGAATAGCAGTCATATAAGGAAGTATATGTAACTATTTCCGTTCATTATATAAATTTACGGAAACCCCCCCCCCCAAAAAAAAAAGAAGCATAAAAAAATCAAATAACCAATTTCGTTAAATTATTTTACTGCACTCATTGGAAATTACGATGTCTGCCAACGGGGCAAATGAAGTGTAGACTTTATCTGTTTATTTAACCTCGGCTTAAAAATGGATTGTGTGGTTAGCAAAACGCCTAGCCCTAACCGCTTTTACTTGTAGTCTTATACTATGTGCTGTGTATTATTGTGTAAAACGCTAGCTACATCATCACATCAATTCTCGTTCTCCATTCATCAATAGTTTTCTGTTTATGTTTACACTAGTTGAAAAGCCTGCTGAAGCTGGCTGCTTGCTACTTGCGATATAATAAGAAATCCAGTTTTGGAATTCCCCAGACTATTTTTAGCCGAGCAAGCGAGTTAACTAATACCTCCCCTTTCCCACATAAATAAAACACTCCACCTCTCATCTCTTCCCCCTCTTGTAGTTATTTTTTTCATACACACGGTCGAACGTACGCCTAGGTTAGATTTTGTTGACTTTATTACAAAAAAAACAAGACTTCTATATTAGTTTGTATATACATTTTGATAATTTTATTGTGAGCGGATAATGAAGTAAATGTAAGGGGGAGTGAGTGAATCATCGTGTGAATTTCCAAAAACGAAGTCGTCAGTGTTCTTTCTTGATGAGCATCAACATCACCGTCTCCATGTTGATCTCAATCACAGAGTACCGCCTTAGCGAATGCTGGCTCTTGACTCTCTCCAGGGACTCGTAGATGGAGGACAGCGGGAATGTGTCTGGAATCTGGAGGATGTTAAACGTTTTGTGTTTCACGAAGATCTGCGCGGGAGACATAATAGAATAATATTGATAATAATAAATGAAATAGGGAAACTGTCCTACTGTATAAAAACCTAGAAATAAACAAGACATGATTAAAAAACCGTTTTCGAAACTAACTGTTTTCTAAATTTTTTTTTTTTTTAATTTTGCAATAAATTTTAATCTTATCAGTAATCTACGTGCTAACATAAATCTGAAACATTTAGTAATTATTGATGCAAGGGAATTAGTCCATTTATTACAGTCGTTCGTCATAGACAAACACGGCTAATGTTCCATGATTAGTATAATGAGAACATTTTTAACCAGGCTTGCGGAGCCGCCATATTTTTTTTCGGCTCCGGCTC
>JAGDYQ010000170.1:1043024-1056306 GCA_021962125.1 Bulinus truncatus | reverse complement strand
CCTTTGCCAGTGATAAAGTAATGTCACATGAATGCTGCACATCTACCACCTGAGACGTACGAGACCCAGGGCCTATCGATCTCCTTTTAATCACATGACCAGGCGTTATTTTAGCAAATAATTTTCATCGGATATTTTTCCCAAAAAATGAATTTCAAATTTGTACATATTTTTTTGAGCGCATGTGTATATTGCCGTGTGTGCTCGCCTGGTGAAATGAGGGCGTGGAACTGATAGCTGACCCCTGCAAATGCTGAGCACTCGATGTTAATGCAATACGTCGTCAATGCCGATGGGGATAATCACGATTTGATTTTGCTACCTATTATGTGACTGTATTCCACTGTAAAGTCAACGAGTGTGTGTCGCGTTTGGGTTCCGCTTAAGCCATGCTGATCGCTCAACTAATAACCCTCACCAATGTCCGCTCCACTTTCTACCCTCTTTATTCTTTTTACAGAAAATATTAATCATATGGAATGTGCCTTTTGAGACTGGCATTTCGTAAGCCGCCATTGTCTTCCCATCCTAACTCAAAGATCTTTCCCCCGTGAAATTTGCATCATCGTCTTTTTTTTTGATTTTTCGTGGTTCAAAAGTTCAATTTAATTCGCAAGTATCTAATCAGCGATTTCCGGAGTCAAAATTCCCGTTTAAGACAATGATTTTTTTTTTTTTATCAGCTGTTGTCTGAATGTTTTTCACAATAAACAATGGTTTGATATTTTGGTTCAGTTTAGACACCTTAACAGTCACCTCAACATCTTAAGGTAACCATGATATTCAAAAGAAAAAATACCCGTTAAATCAAAGTATGAACTGGTGTTTTTTCTCCATCAAGAGTTCTTTATGAAGCATTATTTTGATAAATAAAGAAGTGATGAAAGAATGTTGATAGTATTTGCCCCAGTGTAATGAAGTTAAGGAGTAAGTGGTTTTCATGATTCGTTTAGGTAGTTGTGGTTTGGGGTCTGAAGGGTGAGAAGTTTGTTCAAGAACTTACCAAATATTTTTGTAAATTAAATGTATACAATTTTCTTCCCTCATGGTGAACTGTACAAACATCCCATGGATCTAGCCCGTCTGGCCGAGGCAAAGCCTGTTCAAGGCCCCGCAGGCCTTTGCAGCAGGAAGGAAGGGCGGGGAGTGAGTGGGTTGGGGAGAAGGAAAGGTGGGGAAAAGAGACAGTGACGAACTTCAACATTAACATTGAAGGCAGAGCTGTCATGTTCCTACAGTTCAAACTGCTGAGGAAATGTTTTGAGGCCCCCACAATATCTACCCCCAGCATGCAGAAGTGGTTTACATTCTGAAGACATGGACAGAAGAAGAAAAAGGTATGAGTCAGGAAGGGGAAGAGACAGTACAGTTAGTTCAGGGCTTAGAACAGTTCCTGGCAGAGAGAACGCTCAGTCTTCAATTTCGTGAGGGACAGACAGGCAGTGCCCAGCTAGCTTAACAATGACATAAAGCCAACATCCTTAACAATTTACTTTCAGGCATTGTAAACCGGTGGTACTATGTTCATGTGAGACACTGGTGGGAGACCATTAGGCCACAGCCCCTACCTCATTCTATTATTGTGTAGCAGGCCTGGCCTAAACATTTCATTATTGTCATCCAGGCCTGGCCCACTACCACCTTGCATTATTAGTCAGCAGGCCTATACTAAACATTCATTCATTGTCAGCAGGCCTGGCCTAATTATTCATTATTGTCAGCAGGTCTGGCATTTCTAGACATTTCATTCATTGTCATGTCAGGTCTGGCCCTTAAACATTCATTATTGTCAACAGACCTGGCCCTACACAGTCATTATTGTCATCAAGCCTGGCCTAAACAGACATTATTGTCAACAGGCCTCACTTGCACGATTCAGCTATTGTCATCTCAGGCCTGAAAGAGCCCCACACGGCTTATTATTAAGTAATTGAGGCCTGGCCTACACATTCGTTATTGTCATCAGGCCTAACCTACACATTCATTATTGTCAACAGGCCTCCCCCTCCACATTCATTATTGTCATCGGCCCTGGCCCTACACACATTCAGTGTGTCATCAGGCCTGGGCCCTACACGATTCGCATTATTGTCATCCAGGCCTGGCCTACACGATTTCATTAATTAAGTGTCATTTTCAGGCCTGGCCTACACATTCATTATTGTCAGCAGGCTGGCAACTGCATTTCATTATTGTCAACAATTTCGCTAAACATTCATTGTTGTCACGTCAGGCCTGGCCTAAACATAAAACGACATTCTTGTCAATCAGGCCTAAGCGCAAGCATTCATTATTGTCATCAGGCCTGGCCTACCCAGATCATTATTGTCGCGACTACCTTACCACTTCCCCAAAAAACCATTTTAAGCTAGTGGGACTTTAGGGACAATAATAGCTTTCGCTTAGGCCAATACAACAAATACCTTCGCTCTCACCGAGGTTAAGACCCGATAATATAAGATCGGCAGTCATTTCATACCCACTTCCCCATGCGTTCCCTCTTTAAGATATCGCTGATGGTATACAGTTAAACTGGATTCAGCAATAATACTGAATACAACATCATAGTAAATATATACTTTTATGCATTCATTCACGGTCATGGTATAAAGTAAGTATCATTGAGCCCAATTACTCACAAAGGCAACAAAAGAACCAGAACTATATTAAGCCTACAGGTCGTTTAAAAAAAAAGGGGGGCACTCTAAGATGTATACGAGGAATAAGATTGCCAGGCCCTGTCTGCAGGAAAACAAATATCTGCTTTTTACATACGTAGCATCAGAGGACAGATTTATCCGGCCACTCAGCACTCGTGCCCCCACACCCATACACTCTTTATCACCCAATTCTTGTATATCTCTATGAAGGTAACGCGGTACTCACCACCAGCTCCTCAAATCTCGTGTTCAGCTCCCAGCCTCGATCCGGTT
This sequence comes from Bulinus truncatus, assembly GCA_021962125.1. Lineage (NCBI taxonomy): Eukaryota > Metazoa > Mollusca > Gastropoda > Planorbidae > Bulinus > Bulinus truncatus. Next base: position 1,053,373 of record JAGDYQ010000170.1, on the reverse strand, counting down.
CGCATCAGGATGTCAGCGGGACCGGCTGAAGTGGGGGCCGCGATGTCCAGCCCGTGCTTGATCTCTGGCAGTCGAGGCTGCCCCAGGCACCAGCACAACCATCAGCCGGCCCGGCATAAGCTGATTGTTGTTGTTGCCACAGGTCGCGAATGTGAAAAGATCTGATTACGAATAACAAACTTTCAATAAAGCAAATGTCGACACAAGAAGAATGGCGAAATCAATCGAACGTAAGCATGGCATTCTGACACTTTTTGAGTTTTTACAAAACCGGCAACGAAGGATTTCCATTTTTTTGTATTGCATTCAGCTTCAAATACCTACCTTTTAACAAAAGGGGGAATTAAAAGGAGAGAGACGAGTGCATTTATTATGCACAGCAGCATTAATTAAAGGGAATTCCCCAAAATCTGACGGTGATTTCCCCTAGATGTATAAAAATAAAACAAAGAATATTAGTGATGGAATGCATCACAACAAGTCTAAATATGTCTGGCATCCAAATTTTTGACTTTTTCATATTTAACACTTTGTCAACAACAGTACACATTATCACGTATATATATATATATATATATATATATATATGTCTCTATATATATATATATAATATCCAGGGCTGTTCGTGCTTTTCATGGAGGGAGGGGAGGAAGGGGGGGGCCTTAGGCACCGCTTGCCGAAATCATGGGCCCCCTAATAATATTTGACCCTCCATCTTTTAAGCGATTGTGGAGGGGGAGGGGTGTGTTATTGTCCCGGCAGTGTTGGCAGTGCCCTTCTCTGTTAATAAAGTTGAAAGCGAAACATGTATTTTTCTTAGTGATCTAGTAAAACACCTCTTAAGTAGCCAGGTGATTCAAATAACGTTTAAATAGCAGACACATTAAACTTTTTCAATGGTAACGGCATAATATAGCGGCGAGTCTCAGTAAGTCCCCCCTCGTCTAAACATAGTGGGGGGGGTGAAGAGGTTTGGGGGGCGGACTAAAGCATTATTGCCTTGTTTGACAATGTACAAGAACAACTCTTAGTTTTCCCCCCTCCATAGACATTATGCGTTTGTTTCTTCTCCAGCATTCAACAAATCTATCGCCTGCAATGGCTGGCAACAACCTCCAAGTCTTCACTCCCCCCACCCTCACACCACACACACACCCATTTTGTGTTTTTATTGAGGGTCAGTTTAAGGGCCTGGACATGGGTCTCGTTATAATGAGGTTTTATTTTCATCCCACGACCCACAACCACAATGACCTTTTTTTTTTTTGGGGGGGGGGGGGTGGCCTACAAAAGTGTTGAACCCGCACCCTGCGTCATGTCCCCAATAAGCCGAGAAATGAGGTGCTACGCACGTAAGTCGATTAAAAAAAAAACATTAAAAAACCACTTGTGTTCACGCACTGATTACACCGCAAACATTATACCACACAATAACAAAAAAGAAGATTACCATCCGAATGTCTGCAAGAAAAATTGAAATAAAATAAAAACTAGAAGATAAAATAAGACGATACCCCCCACTTCCCCCACCCCTACCCCATTTCAACTAACCGTCACGACGCACATAAAGGATATATAGACCTAACAACTTATATCAGTGGTCCTCAAGACGTCAGCTCCGTGGAGACCCAACTACTTGACCATTCCAAAACGAAAAAAAAAATTCAATAAAAAACAACAACAACACATGTCCCAACCACCATCCAACTTCTAAATCATGAGGCAGGCCCGTGTGGTGCCGACACTGTAAAAGGGGGGTACGGTAAGATTGATAGACACGGAGCCACTGGCCTCTAACATCACTGCCATCGCCATATGTACGGTATTGAGACCAAGGAACGTTAACTCCAGCAGTTTGTGTGACCTCATCTCATTCAGTGCTCTGTTCAATTTTTTTTTTTTGACCCTGGATTATATTATTTCTTATGTTGGTGCAGTTTCAATGTAAACTAAACTCAGTACAGGAATTGTTTCACCGATGTACGATCTGGGGTAGATCTGGACGTTAAGTCTAGTGTACTTTCTAGAAGAAGGATCGGCACCAGGCCCGTAATATAGCTGGAGACAGCCTATCAACAGACTGACATTTAACAAACGAGTTTACACAACTGACAAAAGTTTCATCTTTGCAAATTAGCTATATATATATATATATATATATATATATATATATATATATATATATATGCAAAAAAGGAGGGGGCAGAGAGATATATATGGATTGGATAATTTAATAAGATAATTTCCCAACATCTGTCAGTGATTTCCCCGACATGTAATGAAATAGTCATAATCCAAGAATATGGTTGTTAAGTGTTCTTGACATAAATCTCAAACTAATGATCCATTTATTACCCAGCAAACAAAAAATGACACATATCGCCGTCTGGGTAAGTAAAAAAGTATTACGTCGTCATTTTCTTTCCTAGTCGACATCTCAAGTACAAAACTCAAAGAAGTGTTATCTGAAGCACACAATATCAAATGTACTGACAGACAATGTACAAAGGATTACAACCCACGCATGAGATATGAGAGCTACATTCTGGGTTTTCATAATATGTGAGAGCTGCATTCTGGGTTTATCATATGCTAGAGTTGCATTCCCAGGGGACTTGGCCTCTTTAGACACCTTGACATGAGATAATACACTAATATTTAATTTTAAAAAAAATTTGGGGTTCCCCCCCTCAAGCTGGGGCCCAAGGAGACTTTCCGAATTTGGATTGCCTAGCTACCCTTTACCCTATGCTACGCCTCTAGTACTTATACATTTACAAGGTGCTGGCTATCACATGACATCACACATGTTCAATCAACATTTATCACAACGGTACACATATCAGGCATACTCTAGGGCAGACACTTGTGTTTGTCATTCAAACTGAAAAAGATAAAATTCTACGTTTTTCACCCGGAACCTTTCATTAGTCTATCTCTATTCATATTTTTTTTTAAAGACAGCAAGCTATGATTTATTATGACATCAACATAAGCTGACATCAACATAATGACATAAACAACATGTTATTCTCCGAGTAAAATCAAATAACTCAATGATGTCATTTTTACTACATGTATCATACAGCCTCCCACCCCCCCCCCCATCCCAGCTTTTCAGACCCACTGAAACCACGGCCTATCTTGATTATTATATCTAGGACGCTCGCTCTCTCCCCCCCTTCCACCCCCAAACGCGATTTTTCTTTTTGTGAAGGGAAAATTATTGAGGTTTATTGTTTCAATCAAGTCAAGCGTGTAAACCATCAACGCAACACTTGATAAGATCAACACTCGAGAATATTCCCGTTAGCTAGATCAAAATCAGAAGACGCCCTTACAACACACACACACCGTCCCGGGAGTCAGACTAACATCTATCTACCTGCATAATGTTGCGACCTGACGCATATAAACACCTGGACTGCACCGGCCATTAGAACTTAGATTGACCTTCGATTTCAGTTTTCCACTTAAGGATGAAGCAATGGTTAAGAATTAAAATAATATCTGTGTCCTTTAAAGGGATGTATGATTTATGTACTCAGGTTGAACGAGAGTATTTCGGTTATTTCTTAAAGTCTACATATGGGCATCAGATTTGTATTATTTAATGTTGGTGTGTTGATATTGTTGACTCATAGATATATATCTATGGTGACGACACAGAGCAATAATCGTAATTACACGAGGTGTATTGAATTCGTTTTTTTGTTTAGCACACTGTACGCACCACGTACGCACCTTGTGATAAGTAATTAGTTGTTCTCCTTATCTGAAGTCCCATCTTTTCGGTATTTCAAAAACATTCACGGGTAATTTTAATACAAGGTCGATGTTGAGCGTTAATCATCATTTATCGAACCCTCAAAAAAAAAAAGGGCATTTCTATAGATTATGATACTGCCACTTTGGCGCATACATTCCGATTGGTTTGATTGAACGCGCCATAGCGGTAGCGGAATTGAAAGTTGCGATGGACGGATTGTCGTGCGGTGAATCGCACGACTGTCGACAAGAGGCTCCCCGGAAGTAAGAGCCACTGTGAGAACCTAGAGGGAATTATTCGGGTCATGGTGAAAGCTCCCATCGACGTCTCCCGTGGTGCCTCCATGACCATTGCACTATCCGGCTATCGTGGGGATGAAAGAAGTCCTCTACATAAACAGTCCAGTCAGTGCGTTATAAGATATAGAGATAAACATCATATCCTTATAGGGTTAGGGACTTATAGGCACAGACCGACAGCAGCATCGCATCTTGATTATGGTTGCTAGGAGACGCCAAAGATCACTTGAGATAATGTTATGGTTTTGCTCATAATTAAAGCTGGTAATAGACTTTAGTTTTTCGGTGCATCGATATGACATTGTTATTCTTGCACATCAAGTAGATGTACATGAATAAAAGCTTTCATATGACATTTTGATGAGAAAATGAATATATAACCGGATCTTCCTTGTTGGGGAAAGGGAGGGGGGGCACAACATATACTTGACATAAAACTCGCTGCCTCGGTTTTATATAAAAAAAAAATAGCTTCATTAACCTTCCTCATAGACAAAATTCACAATGATCACGCCAGAGAGAGAGGAGCCCTGTCCATACCTTTTACAGAATAAACATAGATGAAATCACTGGACCTTGCACAAAAGGTGGAGATAATCCAGCCTACAGGGAGAGATATAACTCACTTTAAGTAGATCAGACTGGATCAGAGAGAGAGAGAGAGAGAGAGAGAGAGAGAGAGAGAGAGAGACAGAGACAGAGACAGAGACAGAAATAAATCATGCTCATTTTTACGAAGTTAAGTGATGCGTGCTAGATTTACTTCCTAGTGAAAAAATAAATAAATTCCATTCACTGTTGTTCATGCAACCGCAAGCACTTAAAACACTACAACATATAATAGTAATCTTGCCTACATACGTGCTAGATTATTGATTCGGAAATTTGTAATAGGTGGGGATAAGGTGATGGGTTCAGGAATGTAAGTAAATTTTTAAAAGTATGCACATCATTTCTTCCAAAGACTGTTGACGAAACTATTGCAAGTGCTCTGATTTCCATGACACACTCAAAAAAGCGGGTATGCAAATCATGTGCCTTAAATACCGAAATGTGACCTCAAACACCAGCGTATGCTCCCCCCCCCCCCAAATAATAATAAATATATTCTACAACCTGAGCCCCATTGTAAAGTGATGCACTGAATTCATCATAAAAGGTCACATAATACACACACACACAATATATATCAAACGCAATACACATACACATAAATTAACTCTCTTAACTAAAATATTTCAAAACTGACCAGATTTTTTAAAAGTACATATACAGGCCTGGTAGGCCCTTAAATGGCTTAAATCGCTGAAACTCGATTAAAGACCCCAAAAAAAAAAAAAACAATAAAAGGGGAAGTAAATAATCACGACACCAGTTAACACAACTCTGTGCTGCTTGTGCACGTAACGTGCATTTACTGATGTGTGTCTAAGTAGAGGAGATACATCACGAGCCCCCAGAGAGGTGGCTAGCGACTTTACATCTATCCATCTGCCCCAGCGGTTCTACAACCGTTCACTTTTGGCGGCCCACGATGGAAATAAGTTTTTAGTTTCTTCATCCATCGGAATAGAAGAAGAAAAACTACGATGTAAAAATGTGATCTCAAAGAGCCACTATTGGGATATTCGTGCTTGAAAATTAATGTGGCAGTAGACATACATATATTGGTGAATTCTATGGAATTGGTATAGGATTAGATTCAAAAGTATCGACCTATCTATAAAGGTCGGGCCATGTTAGTTACTATATTAGGTGGTGGTATCGGATTAGATTCGAAAGTATCGACCTTTCTGTAAAGGCGGGCCAGGTTAGATTTAATATATTTGTTTTGATTCTTTACCCTACATGCACCCCGTAGAGATTCAATAGTGTTATTTCTGCCTCTATTAACAGCTTTCTCTAGATCATCAGCAGCAGTACTGGATGTCATTACAAGGACTATTTGATAACAGCAAATTTACTGGGTGTCATAGTGTCATTAGAAGGACTAGAAGTGTCAACAGTAGTACTGGATGTCATAAGTAGGACTATTTTTTCAACAGCAGTACTAGATGCCAACAGGCATTACTGGGTGTCATTAGAAGGACTAGATGCCGACGACCGTGCTGGATGTCATTGATGAACAGCTAGGAGGTCACAGTGACCAATGGAGAGAAGAGCCGCGGAGGTGTCGGGCGTCGTTTTGAGATTCTAACCTTCACTCTACCAAAGGGAGTGGGGACCGGGGAGGGAGGGGCGTTCTCACAGCCTGACTCACCGAGCCCCCATTTCGAAATAGCTAATTGGTAACAACTGTAAGCTCCATGGACTTGAAGTTTAAACAGTGACATTGTACCATATATATATATATGTCTCTATCTATATATATATTAATATATGTGTGTGTATGTTTGTACATGCATGTATGTGTGTGTGTGTGTGTGTGTATCTGTTTGTGCATGCATTTATGAAGTGTGTGTGTGTATCTGTTTGTGCATACATTTATGTATAATGGAAGTATGTATGTGTGTGTTTATATAGGTCTACCTTGTTGTGCCTTGTGTTTTAATTGCAATTTTTTTATTTAACCCTAAAGTGTATTAAGGGTGGAGGGAGTCCATGACGTCAGAAATACCAGCAACAGTTATGAATAACAACCATTATCTCTCTCTCTCTCTCTCTCTCTCTCTCTCTCCTAAACACTTTACAGGGATACACCATACTGGGAGGGATGAATCGTCATGTGGTAAAACGGCTCGACTGTCGATCTTAGGGGTCCCCTAGTTTGATCTCCAGAGAGGGTTCAAAGTATATTTCAGGTCGTGGTTAAAGTGGTTCCATGTCCCTTCAATCCTCCCCGACGTATTTGCCCCATGGCCATTTACACTAATATCGTCTTTGATGGGGAAGAAAGAAAGTTACGGCAAAAAACATCCCTTAGTAGTTAATAGATTTCATCTCCACCATACAGGGGACTTCTTTTTAAGGGGACTTTGGCTATGCAAGGACTTCACACACACACACACACACACACTCTTTAGAGTGGCTTTGCAATTCCGGTCATCTCCAGATACACATATCAGAACCATTCGACCACACAACTGTAGTTACTGGTGGGGAGAAATAATGCACAAATCAAAACTGAACTATAAGCCAATTTGACCCCACAAAGAAACGACCGGGTTAGTAAGTTCAGTAAAAAAAAACATGGGGAAAGTAAGGTGTCAGGCTACCACACCCTTAAAGCATTCGCCATTTTGGTATTATTTTATTAACTACCACTCTCCATGCGATCTTGATCCAGTTCCATTTATTTTTTTGTTTAAATAAAGCTATATGATTAGATAGATCCCATAGCTGCACGAATGTACCTTCTGCCTATAATATTGTGTGTGTCTATCAGGGCAAGTGTAAGTATTTCTTTGTTGCTAGATATCTGTAAGATGTAAGACAAAAAGTAGGTGAAGACTTCAACCATGAAGAATGTATCACTGTGACCAGAGAAACACGAGAGGACACGGAGAAAGAAACAAATTAAGAGACAAAAAGTAGAGCAATACTGATTATCTCAATGTAGGTTGATTAGGGATGGGGTAGAGTTAGGAAACCATTAAAATAATTTTTACTAAAGAAGAATTTATTTAACCCACTACTTACAAATAGCACAACAAAGTGAACACCTAACTTTAAAAAAATAGTAGTTATCTAACGGAAGGGATACAATTCCAATCAATTAAATTTTCGGTTGTTGCATACACACTAATTATGTTTTTTAAAGACAGGCCGATAATTAGCGAGTCTTTTCGTTTCTGGATTCCAACTACATGTACAGGGCTATCATTTGGAGAAGCCAATTGGCTATCTGACCGTCCCCACGATAAGAAAAGCTGATGGGGAGTGGTAGAAATCTGTGTGTCCAAGTCATGTAGGAATAAATATGGGAGTGTTGTTGGCCCGGCCTTGTTTCGTAGTGAAATCGGACAGATAAAAATGAAAAAACCTGTTGCATTTACGTCATTCCCCACCACCCTCCCTTGATCAGCTCCCTTTGATTAAAATTGTTTAAAAACTCAAACGTTAAATGACCGGTTACGTTAATTATTCCCACTGTGCTAAATTTCCCCTTGTTTCAAAAAAAAAAAAAAGAAAGAAGTTTCGGCAATATTTTCTAATTTTAAGCCTGAAGATTTGTTTCTGCATTATAAATTTTTTCATTGTGTAGCTTTCCAACAAAAAAATAGACAAGAAGTGTTAAAAGGTCAGACATGATTAATGGCAAACAGGGCTTCTTAAACTTTAATAATTCATGCCAACATTGTTATGATTACGAGGTTCATGACGACTCCAACCTGAAATAATATAAAAAAATAAATTAATATTTTTGATGATTTATTTGATAGGTTAGAAAGTATTTTTATATATAAAGAACCCACAATTTAACTTCACAAAGCTAAATAAGGTCATGACCAAAGTTTAAGAAGCCTGGTGTATGGCGACAACAGCAAGCAAAGTGGGCAAGTATTCAAATAGCATTATTTACAAAACATTTACATGTTGAAAAAGTTACCTAACGTTATTGTTTATTATTTTTATAAAATGCATATAAATATATTCACTTACATTTCTTCTGAAATACCTTGAAAAGGTATATATTGCGGTCATACTCATATTAGTCCTTGCTACATATAGATTAGAGTCATTTTCATACATCGTATACTTGGGAGGAGGTAGAAAAGAGGGGAAGAAGATGTTAAAAAAGTGGTTCTATTAGCACTTTGATATAGTCTAGAACAGTGCTTCTCAGAGTGGGCCGCGGCCCCCTAGGGAGGCCGTGAATATTCGGAGGGGGGCCGTGGAATTTCTAAAATGTGTACGCAAAGAAATATAATTAACCTAAGGTATTATTATACTTAAATATAATGTAATATGTTTAAAATAAAAGATCATTTCATTTATATGTTGAATATTTCATATTTCAGTGTTTAACATTAGAAAAAGTTTGCATACAAGGTTTAAATTATATAAATTTAAGTAATCAAACCCAAAAAAAAAAAATAGGGGCCACCGCGACATGGTTGGCGTTCAAGGGAGCCGGACTTTAAAAGCTTCGAAGCACTAGTTAAGAGCATTTAGATTCTTAGGTTATATATTTGTACAAAATATGTACAAATCCCATAGACATGAAAAAAAATGATTATGTACATATATTAAAGTGAGTTGGGCGTTGCGTTAAATCGAAAGTAAAAAATTAATACAACAACAGTATTTACCAGTTTAAAATAAAGTCATGTTTTCCCCCCTCGGATCCACTAAGAAAAGTAAAAATAACCTCTTGCCTTTAAGATCGGATCTAAAGGGATATAACTGTAAACCCAAGGTTTGAGGGTACGGCTAATTATGTATAATTATCACTCCACCCCCTCTCTATATTAAAATTAAGGAGCACTGCAAAGATCTCCCCCCCCAATTATATACAATCTTTTGCCAACTTTTAAATAGTGGGTTTGCGATGCGTAAATGTCTGAAAAAAGGAATCTCTGCTCTCAAATACTGATAAAAATGAATCCAATTAAATCTTCACATGGTCGGTTCTATTCATTTGTTTTTCAGTTTCAATTATGTCATTTCATTTCATATCGTTTATATTTTTTATTGTTTCATAAATCACTGTTTTGATTATATTGCAGCAGGTGCGACGTTATAAGGAGAATAAATCATCCTGACTGTATATTTCCTCTGTATTAAGGGATATACCCACATGTTCAGGTTATTGGCAATAGATAAAATATAAGACAACAATGCAGGAGTAGCATAGTATTGCGGAGGGGGGGGGGAATAAAAATCTATAAATAATACTTAACGGATACGTTTGGTGTGCAAAAAGGCTGGCGCTATAATTCTACGTATGACTGAGGTTATAAACAATATTCATATTAATACTAAGACCTTAGATGATATCCGTTTCATCTTTTTTTTCTGTTGTTAATTATAAAGAATACTCCTTGCCCTCCCACATCAACCTGTGCTCAACAAGTGACAAGTATTAACTTGATCCTCGGTGCATCACAGTGCAACGTTGAACCTGAGACGTGTCGCATTACTTTTACCCACACAAACATACGCGCACTTTTACACCATTTTGAAGGCTGCCCCACTGGAGAAGTAACACTCTATGACTCCTGTCTATTGTCGCCATTTGTCAATATATTTGTCTTTCAATCATGATTAGAAAAAAATATCAAGTCATCAGCGCGTTTCTATAATATTATCAAACATGTAGAGGAGTGGTGGGGGGTTAA
>JAGDYQ010000170.1:1024613-1042524 GCA_021962125.1 Bulinus truncatus | reverse complement strand
TGAATAAAACAAATTTAGAATGAAACTTCCATCACTGTGACAGTCAATGACAGAAACTAACAATAATTTTTCGATATTTAATGCTTTATGACATTCTTAGCTTTCGAAATACAGAGAGGATCGATAGATTGCTCAAATGCCTTGAAATTATTGCATCGTCTAGAAGGTAAAATGATGACTAAGTGAGCAGGTACACGTAGGATTTGCATATATAATTAGAATAAAAAGCAGTAATTATTTCGTCGAATGATGCTAGTGATAAATTATCTGGAACAAATCATAGAATTGATTTTCGGACTTAAACTCAGCTTGAATTATTAATTTTTCAATTAAAAATGTTCGTTTTTAAACTTTCTTTTCGATTTAACATTTTTCAAACAACTTTATCTCAATCCGGCAATGTTGTTGCAAATCATCAAAAATAATTTCTCCCCTTTAAATGTTACACCTTTTAGTTGTTTATTTTCTGATTTAGCTTTTTTAATAAACTTAGCGTTGACCAGCGGTCGGCAAACTTATCTGCCAAAGAGCCAAATATGAACATTTCATCAATTAAAAAAAAATTTTGGGAGCCAAATCTGCTTGTTTAGTAAACTTTTATTACACTAAATTTTATTACACCTAAATTAGTAGTGCACTAAATAAAACTAAACCAGAGCCGCACTTAAGGAGCCAAAGAGCCACATGCGGCTCCGGAGCTGCACTTTGCCGACCACTGGTGTAGACTATAGCACAGATGATATAACCCACCGTGTCATACAGCCCTATAGCGTGAAAATTCTACAGCACGGGCCAGGCCAATAGCAAAGTAGAGCAAACAAGCAGAGAGGGCCCAGACAAATCGCAGGGAAGCCCTACCATCCTGCACCCCCCCCGCACACTTCGGGGCTGGTGTCATAGACTATTAACAAATAGCAACTTTTCTCGAGATCATTTCGACAAAAGGCTTGCCGCACCCTTCCCTTTTTTTTAATATTGGTCAATATCGCTGGCTGGTTAGCAAGTTAAAAGTGCACAGCATATGGCTTGTGCATTATTTTCTTCCACAAATTTTAGCACTTTTAAGACACCCCCCACACACACGCGCACACAGACTCACATACACACCCTCACACACTCACACACACATGCACACTCACACACACATACACACTCCTCACACACACACCCTCACACACACGCATAGTCACACACACACACGCACACTCACACACACACATGCACACTCACACACACATACACACCCCTCACACACACATGCACACTCACACACACACACTCAAACACACACCCTCACACACACATATACACCCCTCACACATACACACCCCTTACACACGCAGACACACACACACACACGCACACTCACACAAATACACACACACGCATGCACACACGCACACACACGCGCACGCACACACACGCACACACCCCTTACACACACACGCACACACATACACACCCTTTACACACACACGCACGCACACACGCACACACACACGCACACACACACGCACACACATTCACACGCACACGCACTCTCACAAACATTCTAAAAATACAAACTTATAAAAAAGGAAAAAAGACAAACTACCCCCATCCTCCCATCCTCTCCTCCCCCCCCCCTCAAATATAAAGTTAAATCACAAACTTCAAACTTCGCCCCCCCCCCCCTTTTCCTCAACAATCATTCAAATCAAATTTGACTAAACAAAAAATAAACGAGTCCATTATCCTAAATGACGAGCTTTAACAGTCGCTTGAACCATTCTCCAGCACTCAAATATTATTTACGGCTCTTCAATGAGTTGTGTTTTTTTGTTCTTTTTTTTGTGTTGTTTTTAAAGTACTATTTCCATTTGCCACCCTCCCTGTTGTTTACAATGTTGACAACAAAATAAAAGATTGTATGATACAGTGCGATATCAAGTCAAATTAATTATATTAATAAATATATTATAAACATAAATATTTAACGTAATAAATAAACAATGGATTAATAAGGTTCTAGCAATTTCGCAGCATTTCGCCATATTTTCTATCGTACGTCTGGACATTGCCTGCAATGCTAGGCCGTTCATATTAAGAGATACAAGAAAATTGGGCGCAGCCAAACTCCATCCTCTTCTTGAAAGGCCTAGGTTGGCAACTCTTATTTGTTGCAACTCATTAAAGAAAAAGTAAAGTTTAATTTTAATGTGTTTCTCATTGCAAATAAACATCTTCTTTAACGTGTGATGTGCACCACTGAAATGACTAGCTGTAATATATATATATATATATATATATATATATATATATATATATATATATATATATATCATCTTGACCTCGAACTAAGCGAAATATCTATTGATTTGAGATGACACGTCTTTCAACCCTTATCACCAATGAACTCCAATGTTGTTTGTTTTACCTACATAAGAGATTAGATTTCGATCTCTGTGTTTTTATGCTGCTTGTTTTACCTTCTGGGATAATCTTTTTTTGTCTGGCGCGCGAATGAAAAAGCGTATAATAAGTATACGGTCAATCTTGACCTTGGACCATAACAATTCATTTTGTTTGCTTTACCCGGTAAGATGAGATACATGCTTATGTAAAGCTAACAAAGGATTGGCATTTGACCTGACCACTGTTGATTGAAGGGCTAATGCAACATATTGGAGTACTTTGAAAAAAAAAATCCTTCTTACATGCATGCTTATCTGCTACAATAGAAATTAGGGCTAAATATTTGATTTTGAAATAAAAGTTGAGGTTTAGCTCGTTGGGGGGGGGGGGAGGTGTGGCTTTGTCCAGTGGGAGGGCTTATCCTTGGAGGTTTTATCCGCTGGGTTGTTTGTCCGGATACCATTTTACACACACCTGGCTACATCTGTACTGGCCTTTCTTTATAAACAAGACCGGACGGGGGGAATCTCAGTATAGTTAACTGATTAATTCCCCCCTCCTATTGACATCACAGGTTTGCATCCGCTTCTTAAATCCCACTGTTGGGGACAAATGGTCTGTGGGGTTAGAAAAATGAAAAATTTCATCCCTACTGAAACCAAAATAAGAAAGACAAAAAATATCACTGGTTATGGTTAACTAGTAAAATGGGGTCTGCTTCTCAAGAGGGCGCAAAAGAAAATACGGGGGGGGGGGCTGGGGCCTGAATCTCTGTCACGTGTCTCACAGTCTGCTCAGAGGCGTACTTCGGTAAGATGGGGACACCGGGCGCAGAATGAGATATGGGACACGTTAAACAAAAAAAAAAAGAGACATAAAAAAGTTTGTGTGTGTGTGTGTGTGTTAATTAATGGTAAGTGGGGGGGGCAGTTAAACATAGGTGCACCGGAGTGCCTGTTATTAAATCAGCTGCTACACTTCTGACTACAGAACTAGGTCATACGGGATACTTGTGTAGTGGCCAGATGATTGACACATATTTTTGACAGGGATCCACCCACCTTCTATCTCACCCAGCCTTTACCTCACTCATCCTCTACTCCATCCACCAGTCATATTAGTGAGAAGACAATTCAGAGGAAATTAAATTTGTACATATATTTATTTTCATTTTAACATAATAGTAAAAAAAAATATTCAACAATAAAAGGGCTATAACCGTGTTAAGCTTTGATGAATCTCACTAATAGATGTGTTGTGTCTCTTGCACCAGTAATACTGTTTCAGATAGAGATATATATATGCTAGCACGTGATTACCGCGTGCTGGTAGGTCAAATCAGCGGTACAAACGAGTGCATAGTAAAATATAAAAACACACACACACACACACACACATATATATATATATATATATATATATATATATATATATTAGAAAATGGTTAGTTCTAGAAAAAAAAAAACTCTGTTTTTATCGTGTCTTGTTTTTATTACTTCATTTAATAAAAATGAAAAAAAAAACTACATCCGTTTTAAGGAGCAGTAACTGATTACGTCATTTCAGTAATTAATAAAAATGTTTAAATCACCATCTTTTTCTTTTTACTCTCGATGACCAAAGTGTTCTAATTTATATCAATTAAGTTCTTTTCTGTTGTTAATACGTACTTTATACGTAGTGATGTTTGTTACATGAGACAAGGAAGGTAAAGCTTTCCTCTAACCAAAGCGAAGCGAACCACTGCGCTATTTCTCACGTGAGATTTTTCAAAGCGCGAAAAACCTTCGATACACCTCGGCAAGGTGAACGTAGGCGTCAGCCGACCGGATATAAGGATTTTTTAAATTTTCTTTTTGTTTATTTGAAGACGTCGGCAGACATTTTCTTCTTATGATATATTTTCTACAATTATGGTATTTTACAAGTAAAAAGTGAAAAAAAAAACACTTACTTTTTGGTATAATCTGATATAATTCAAGTTGCTATATATAAATGTAAGTCTTATTTGTTAATTTTAAGACATTTATATCAATTTTAACCTTGATTTTCATTTGAGTCGATGTTTCTAGGCAGCCATTTTGGATTGTTTACACTCGCGAAACTCGAAAAAACTCTGAAAGAAGCAATGCCGCGAAATTTCTCTGCACCGCCGCGGAAATTCTACGCGGTTTGAGCATCTCCATGTAAATACATTGCCGCGAAAGAGGGACGAATTTCGCGAGCTACCTAGATACGCGAAATTCGCTTTGGTTAGAGGAAAGCTTAAACTGTGTCAAAATATTAACTGTTTCATCACTTAAACTGTTACAACTTTTAAAATCTAAGAAAAAGGATATACTATTGGTATAGAAACAACATTAAAAAGAAGTATTAGAAATGCTATATTTAAAAAAAAAAAAAAAAAGCAATTAAGCCTGTTCCATTCTGGACACAAGACGTGTTAGCGCATTTTCGTGTTATGTATCAGTACGTTTGTTAGCTTTCAGTAAATATTTGTAAATTTTGGAAATGTTTATAAATTCAATTGTGTTATGCATATATCTAAAAAAATTATAAAGACGCTTTCTTTATATTTGAAAAAAAAATTGATTAGTCTCTTAAATCTAACTACAAAGGGTTTGTGTTACTGAAATAGGAGTCATAATTTGAAAACATTCGAAATTTTCATAGCTGACTTAACGTCTCGAAAAACTCCGTCAATTGTTGCATAGCTCTGATACTTTCAATTAAACTCAGAACACAAGCTTACTATTTCATTTGATGAGTTTCTTAATAAATCTTGGTGAAACTACGTGCGCTGCAGTATTTCGCACCAAATGATGGGTTATTGAACTGCGTACAAGGTATATATAATATATAAGTCCCTTAGAGCCTGGAAGCCGGGCCCCCAGAGGTCCTATCGCGAAATGGAACTTTTGATGTATGCATGCTAGCAGCTGCTGAAGGCCTACAAAATGGATATATGCACATCATGGGTCTAGGACTTACAGTTGCTGAGATATAGCGCTCCTTTATTAATATAGCTTATATAGTGAAAATTAAACTAAGGCCCCTTTACGGCCCTTTGAGGGTCAGATCACAAATGGAAAGTCAGCTTTTGATGCAGCAGCTAAGACCTACAAAATGATATATACATCATGGGTCTAGGACTTATGGTTGCTGAGGATCTAGGGTGTACACGGACAGACAAAACGGGGACAATAGAGCATTTTTTTTTAGAAAATGCTCTAAAAAATAACTTTAAAATTGCTTTTCAAATAATTCATGAGCATTTCGTAAGCTAAGCAATTAAAAGTGAAATCTCATTGAGATTAAATAGCGCATATAGACATTTAAAGAATAAATAAATCATTGAATTTGTCTACTCCCATCAATGTCACCATTTGGCCTAAAAGAGTAGAACTGATCAATACTGATTTGATCCCTGTCGTTGTATACTACGCTTGTAATATAACAAATCTCACATTTGTGTTTTATTTTACATCATTTTCACATTAGGTACTTAGGAAATAAAAGAAATGAACATAAAGTTCATTATCTTTCATGAAATAAAAAAGTGTTACGTTTTGTTTGCAAAACTATCATCTCTTAGGTGTTTCCACCCTAGGGTAAGTGGTTCTTCTAGGGTCGGTGCGGTGCAAACCTAATCGCGCCATCACTTTATGTGCTTCAACTTATTGCGTCATCATTGTAGTCACTAGCCTCACTCCTCCCCTCTATATAAACATGATGTGATGATGCTAAATGGTACCAAGATAAAACAAACACCAACACCGATGCAAACACACACACACACACACACAGTCACTCTGTCACTCTCACCGTAGCTTAAAAAAAAACAACAACAAATTGTCCTTTGGTTATAAGAAGAAACATTATTTAGCATTAATTCTACTTGGATTTTACAATTTCATTAATACAGAAAATAATCCAACAACCGAAAAAACAAGCAAATAACACCAACATCATATCACAATATACCTTATCATAAATGAAACTAAGCATTAGATTTCCTTAAAATCCATAAAAAAAAATCAAAATTATCAAAATGTTCATCAATATAAAGAACAACATAAAAAAAAAATCAAAAGTATCAAAATGTTCTTCAATATAAAGAACAACATAAAAAAAATCAAAAGTATCAAAATGTTCTTCAATATAAAGAACAACATAAAAAAAATCAAAAGTATCAAAATATTCTTCAATATAAAGAACAACATAAAAAAAATCAAAAGTATCAAAATGTTCTTCAATATAAAGAACAACATAAAAAAATCAAAAGTATCAAAATGTTCTTCAATATAAAGAACAACATAAAAAAATCAAAAGTATCAAAATGTTTTTAAATATAAAGAACAACATAAAAAAATCAAAAGTATCAAAATATTCTTCAATATAAAGAACAACATAAAAAAAAATCAAAAGTATCAAAATGTTCATCAATATAAAGAACAACATAAAAAAATCAAAAGTATCAAAATGTTCTTCAATATAAAGAACAACATTAAAAAAATCAAAAGTATCAAAATGTTCTTCAATATAAAAAAATGTCCAGCCAGTTCGAACATCCCACCGTCCTACATTACATTCACCAAGATTGTCGTGGAGCTTAAGTTTACAGAAACTGATCGTTGCATCCTTAAAGACATCTTGTCTACATCAACAAATAATAATAATAATAACAAATAATAATAATAATAACAAATAATAATAATAATAACAAATAATAATAATAATAACAACCCAGGAGGATATCACCCGCGCTTCTGACGAACGAGCAGACGGCCGAACGTGTCACACGGTGGAACGAATTTCAGAAAGTGTGCAAGTCTTCATCCTACCAGATCATTTCCTGAAGATGAAGATTGGTCCATCAGCCTCCTCGGAAACGTTCCTGTTTTATCCAAGTGCCTTTATGTCTGTTAGAAAAGAAAACACGGTGTAGTGTACTTGAACTTCTATCAATAAACTACTTTCTACGAATAACAGTAAATTAATTAGGAGGCAGATGAACCCATGGCGTAAGAGGGCATCAGTAAAAATTGGTGAAAAATCACAGGTACTTAGTGGTGCTCAAACCATGACACCCCTCAGGTCTGCTGTCAAATAAACCCCTGTATCTAATAATGTGATACTAATTCACAACTGTCACTTACTTTCCCATCCTTTGAGTGGGTAAATCTACAAGGGGGTTTGGAAATCTGTGGACAAAAACAAACAGTTTAGATATAAAACATATGATTTGATCAAACCTATACTAGACTAGCTGGGAGAGACGGTTCCACATGGGGCCAGTGTAATACTCCCATTACAGCCTAAGGTGATACTCCCTCTTCCAGCCCTGGTTACTGTAACAGCCTCACGGTGTTCTGGAATTGGTTCGTTGGTTTTAGGGGTGGATACGTCGGGATCTTCACTTTTCTTTCCCTGTTAGATAGAAAGATGTCAACGATAGGTTATTATGCAATAATAATAATAATTAAAACTAATAACAAATACAAAAATGGCGCACAATATTTTGAATCTCCAGGACTGACCCAGTTTTAGGTCAACGCAGAGCAAAAGGAGATAATAGCAAGACATAAGACAAAAATGATTTATTACCTTTGATCTGTCCACCAAAGCTTCGTTTACCCTCTGTAATCTTATCACAAGTGGATTCTAATGAATGAAAGATTAAAATACACGATGTAATTACGATAATCACTCAACTTTTTTAAGTAAGGTCTTTAAAAACAAATATATATATAATAACACAATGCTGCTACTATTTGTTACTAAGAGAATCAGTCAGTAGAGACGAAAGACAAGTGCGGGATGTTAGTTACCTTTTCCATGTGGGTCTTCAGCTGTGGAGTGTAAATAGACTCAACATTACACTTAATATCATAAAGATAATACACACATAATCAAATGATAAGGTAGCTAATATAAAACAAAAAGCAAATTACAAATTACCTCAGCCATTTGAAGACTGTACGGAGACAGGCTTGGCAAGACAGTCAGTGGCCTCATGGGTTCCGCCTCTGGCTGTAGAAACAAATACAACACAGTAATAGTTAATACATTTCAACATTAGATTACACGTGTTCACTATTTTTTTTTTAAAAAAAAGATGGCAGTGGGAGGCAATTTTCTTCACACTATTTACATCACCTTATAATCTACCCTTGCTTATGTCTCCTAACAAATGCAATGATTACTGAACTTGACTTACGCTGCTGTCAATCAGGATGATACTGTTGTCTGTTTTTCTCACCAAGCTCCCTATGTTATCTGTTTCTTCTGCACTAACGCTGGTTCCTTTATCGGCTGGTTCACAGCAGTGCGCTCTATCTGGCTGTAGAAACAAAAATCCAACACAGCTGAAGTTAATAATTGTAGAATTATCCACCCAATCAGTTAATGTTGCGAAATCCTATGTAAAATTATGTTACTAATCTAAACCATGTAACAAAAAAATGATCGCCAAAAACATGGGAGGTAATTTGCTTCACACTATTTACATCACCTTATAATCTCCCCTTGTTTCTGTCTCATGGGTCATGACAAATATACTTTTTAGTGAACTAGAGTTACGCTGGTTGTGATAGGACCATTCGCAGTCTCCGGTTTGTCTTCTTTAGTCTTCAACTTCTTTTTGCTGTGGCTTATATCATTGTCCGGTTTATCTGCGTCAGTAAATATTTCCCTGTTGACTGATTCGTCTCTCGACTTGGAGATGATCATCTTCTCAATTCTAAAAAAAAATAAAGTTATTTCAATAACTCTTCAACGGCCAATTTACAAGGGTCGTTTTTACTTTCAACTATGACGGTGAGTTGTGGACTGGGGGTGGAGGGGGGTGGAGAAGGAAGGAACTGTTGAAATGTACCTCACACATTGTCTTAATCTAATGTAGGGTATAATCTAAATACCTTATAATCATACAATCTCTTAATCTAATGAACCTTATTATCACATTAGACTTACCGTTTTATTGCTAGGTTCTTATCTTTTGCTGTGACCAGTTTGTGTTCTCTATTTGTCACTGTTGATTCTGAAAATAACAACATAAGCAGTGTATTGATAATTCAACAGATATGCAACAAAAACAAGAAAATTTATAACAGTGGCGTAGCGGAGATAAACTCGCGCCCGGGGCATACTACCTTTTTAATACCTTTATAGCCCCCCCCCCCCAACCGATTCGAAAATCATTTAATATTCTATGCAAAATATACCATTTGGCGCCCCATTGTGCGAAGCCCCCGGGTCATGATGATCCCCTCCTTGCGCCCCCCTCCCCACGCCACTGATTAATAATCTAAAAAAAAAAGTATGGTCCCCTTAAGCCCCTGAGGTCTCATTGGGGTTGATGAAGTGAAAGTTCGAACCCAGGATTCTCCGGTCGACAGTCGAGTGCTGCTCTACACCACATGACTAACCCTAAAATAATCTAAACAGTTAAAATAATCGTCCAACACTATTTAAGAACAAAACAAGAATTAATAATTCAAGAAAAAAAACTTACTCTACAACACAGGTATCCTCGAGTTCTTCGTGGACTGAAAGAAAATTTTAAAAGGTACCAATTAGAAACCTAGACAGATTTCAACCTAACCTGACTATGCATAAAAGTAAAATTTCCCGTCTGGAGGGGCAGATGAAGTGTATAACTCATCTGTTTCAATAACCTCGGCAAATGAAGGGATTGTGAGGTTATAGCACAACGACGACCAGCCGCCTTTCCTTTCCTCCTCCCCCACCCCCTCCAACTTAAATGTCAGGTTGACCCATTTAAAGGTGGGTGGGTTGGACTTGAGGGGGGACTTACACCAGGACCTGGGGAATTCTCGAAGGTTCTCACAGAGGTTCTCACAGAGGTTCTCACAGAGGTTCTCACAGAGGTTCTCACAGAGGTTCTCTCAGAGGTTCTCTCAGAGGTTCTCACAGAGGTTCTCTCAGAGGTTCTCACAGAGGTTCTCACAGAGGTTCTCTCAGAGGTTCTCTCAGAGGTTCTCACAGAGGTTCTCACAGAGGTTCTCACAGTTCTCTCAGAGGTTCTCTCAGAGGTTCTCACAGAGGTTCTCTCAGAGGTACTCACAGAGGTTCTCACAGAGGTTCTCTCAGAGGTTCTCTCAGAGGTTCTCACAGAGGTTCTCTCAGAGGTTCTCACAGAGGTTCTCTCAGAGGTTCTCACAGAGGTTCTCACAAGAGGTTCTCACAGAGGTTCTCACAGAGGTTCGAACGCAGGGACTCTCCGATTGATCACACGTCGCATTCAATTCTGCCTAAAGCTAAATAAATATATTGACGCATTAAAATGTACAGAACAAAGTATTGAACTTACAGCGCCTTTAGAATGAGTAGGTGGGCTGAGAACTGCAGGGGCCTGTTGGGCTGGATCCGTGTTCATGGCGGCCGCCGCAGCTGTTCTGGCTAGTATGCAAAATATACATTTTGAATTAAAAGTTTTAAAATGTATGAAATTAAAAAAAAATTATCACAAATAAGTATCATTTATTAAAACTTACCTGCCCTGGTAGCCAGAATCCGTGACATGCTGATAGGTATCTGAGACCTTGACTATAAGAAAATAAGAAATTATAAAATTAATTTATGGAGCAAAATAGTTTTTACGCGACAATAATAAAATCAATAATATTTAAAGATACTGCACATCTAATTATGTATATTTATGAGATGGGTGAGGTTAACTCCCTTAGATGGTGTTGACTTAGTCCCCGATCAATTAACACCCTCGCTATTATTGACTTTTTTTTTTAAAACGGGAAAAATTGCTCGTAAGTCACAAATATACGGTGCGCTGATCTACGGGAATTCATCGCGCAATACCGAGGGCTGGGAGAGAGAGTTATAATAGCATTGCTATGTATTAGGTGCTTGACTCGCTTTCAGAATGATGCTGTGTGTTCAGCTAGGCACCATCGAAAGGGTATTTAAGTCATAATTAATATCTATTGGTGAAAGAAAAATAAATTTATTGTTTTACCTTTCTGGCCCGTCTCAGTGCTTCAGGAGACAGATGACTTGCCATTTTTCTTACTCTGTTATTACTTTTTACAAGACAAAATTACACTCTGCTGTGGGGTAACAGAAAAAAAAAACCAACATGAAGATATAATTACAGTTAACTTAGCTGAAGTGTGTTTGTTTGTTATTCTTTATACTGAACCACTGTGTTGACACACTAACTATAGCGAGAGAACTACCTGTGTACATGACTGGGGGGAGGGTTAGTACACGGTGACACGTCTTGCCACTATATTATACTGACCACTGACCATGACTATATGATTGTCCTTTTAAAAAAAAGGGGGAAGGGGGGGGGGCGGCGGGGTACGGATTTGGCAATAAAATGAACACAAACTTATACACACACACACACACACACACTTACACATACTTACACACACACATACACAAATTTCATTTATTTATTTATTACCAACTACCAGTATTAGGCTCGGTGCATCTGGATCCTGGCCTCAATTGTTTGTGAAGTCCTATGGGGGATAGGGGGGGGGCATAATATGTCTGTATTCAGCAGCCGGCTACATATGTGTCACTGTTTATGGGGGCCATAGTATATCTTAAGGGGCCCCCAAAGATACCAATCCCCCCGGCCCCCAAATCCATTGGTTCGCCACTGCCTTTCCGTGATAATAATAAGTTAATTTGTTTACGCATGCTCACTCTTTCTCTCTCTCTCTCTCTCTATGTATCTATTTATCTCTCTCCTACCTCTTTCTTCTCTAACTCTCCTTCTTCTCCTCTCTCCTGTCGTTCATCTGCCTCCTGTTTCTCCGATCTCTTCTCTCTCTCCTGTCCCTCTCGCTCCTCCTTCTCTCTCCTCTCTCATCTCTTTTTCTCCTATGTCTCTCTGTTTCTCACTCTATCTATCTATCTATCTATCTATCTATCTATCTATCTATCTATCTATCTATCTATCTATCTATCTATCTATCTATCTATCTATCTATCTATCTATCTATCTATCTATCTATCTATCTATCTATCTATCTATCTATCTATCTATCTATCTATCTATCTATCTATCTATCTATCTATCTATCTATCTATCTATCTATTTATCTCCTATTACTGCAGTCAACAATCAAGTAGAGTAATCTGAGGAAACTAAACGAATACTTGCTAGCGATGATATGGCTGAGTGGTTCCACGTCAAAACATCTCTCTCCCAACCCTCTCTTTGAACTCTCTCAGTTTTATCTGCGGGCTGAGACTTAGTCTCTTAGAGCCCGTGAGATCAGACCTGCTGTGTCTCTCAACATCTGGAGACTGCCATAGAGCCCGATGGCCAGCGGCTTCCGGACTGGTCCACCCTGTGGTCCGCCAGTCCGGGACACTCGAATAGCAAATGATCTACGGTTTCCCCACTTCCCCGCAGTGTCTGCAAAAGGTGTCGACATTGGGCCTCAACCTCCCAAAGTACGCGCCAATAGGACAGTGCCCAGTTCGGAACTGGGCAATTAGCGCCTGCTCAACACGCCTGAGCTTCCACCACGGGTCAAGTTTTGGACGGCCGGGGTTCTAGGACTTGCCGGATCTTAAGTCCGTTCACCCCATGAGCCCAGCCCGAGAACCACTTCGATTGTCCGAAGAGGCAGATCATGGAACGTGCTGCCTCAAATGAGCTCTTTCTTGCACCCACGGGCAGCACTTGGGAAACTGTCGACTGGACTATTGCCTTGGCAATGCCGTCTGCCCTTTCATTTCCGGGCACGTCCGCATGCCCGGGAACCCATTGAAGGGTCACATGCACGCAATGTTGGGACACAAGACCCTGTATTGCCATCAGCATGGCTTCCAGCAGAAGCGGCCATTCTCCTGTCCCTTTTACAGCTTGGAGAACAGAGAGCGCGTCAGTGAGAATGACAATGTCCAGAGCAGGCAAAGTACCCTCACCGATTAGCTCCCCTATGTGGTCCACTGCCTCAGTAATGGCTGTCATCTCTGCCTCGTAAGCACAGAGTGACCCACATAGGCCAGCATGGTCTTTCACAAAGCCAGTTTGTGGGAGAGTGATGTGGACCCCAAACGAGGCGCTTGTCCGACCGTCTCTACTGGATACAGAAGCATCAGTATAGGCCAGTATAGCGTTCCCCGAATAGTTTCCAATCATCTCCAAAGCCACATCCGTGATGGTTCGGCGATCCTTTGCGGTCCCAGCATTGGTTTCGACTCCCAACCCTCTATCCCAACCCATATCCCAACACCCTATCCCAACACCCTATATCAACCTCCTATACCAACCCTCTATCCCAACCCCCCATCCCAACCCCCTATCCCAACACCCTATCCCAACACCCTATATCAACCTCCTATACCAACACCCTATCCCAACACCCTATATAAACCTCCTATACCAACACCCTATCCCAACACCCTATATCAACCTCCTATACCAACACCCTATCCCAACACCCTGTATCAATATCCTATACCAACATCCTATCCCAACACCCTATATCAACCCACTATCCCAACACCCTATCCCAACGCCCTATATCAACCTCCTATCCCAACACCCTATATCAACCTCCTATACCAACAACCCCTATCCAAAACCCTATCCCAACACCCTATATCAACCTCCTATCCCAACACCCTATCCCAACACCCTATACCAACACCCTATCCCAACCCCCTATCCCAAAACCCTATACCAACCTCCTATCCCAACACCCTATCCCAACACCCTATCCCAACCTCCTATCCCAACACCCTATACCAACACCCTATACCAACTCAACACCCTATACCAACACCCTATCCCAACCCCCTATCCCAACACCCTATATCAACCTCCTATCCCAACACCCTATACCAACACCCTATCCCAACCTCCTATCCCAACACCCTATATCAACCCCCTATCCCAACCCCCTATCCCAACACCCTATATCAACACCCTATATCAACCCCCTATCCCAACACCCTATATCAACCTCCTATGACGGACATAATTTTGTCAGTGACCCACTCTGCTTTTGACCAGTCTGTCTCTCTTTAAAAGAAATGTGTTTATTTGACTTTCTTTGTACTAACCACTAGATAGACCAATTCGACTATTTCTTGAGTTAATTGCGGAACTCCGAACCCAAAGGGAATCATATTTTTACTATCGTTTTGTTTTCCCAGTAAATATCTAAGTTTTCTCTTTATACTAGAAAATATAGTACTGTTATTTTCTAGATTAAAAAACAACAAAGTTTTCAAATAGGCAAATCTTTTGGAACTCTAGCGATATAATTATCTGGCCATACTTCCTAACCACTTCCGAGAGAGAGAGAGAGAGAGATACCGAGAGAGAGAAAGACCAATAGAGAGAGAGAGAGAGAAAGAGAAAATGTGTGTCTGAGAGAGAGAAAGAGAAAATGTGTGTCTGAGAGAGAGAAAGAGAAAATGTGTGTCTGAGAGAGAGAAAGAGAAAATGTGTGTCTGAGAGAGAGAGAGAGAAAATGTGTGTCTGAGAGAGAGAGAGAGAAAATGTGTGTCTGAGAGAGAGAGAGAGAAAATGTGTGTCTGAGAGAGAGAGAGAGAAAATGTGTGTCTGAGAGAGAGAAAGAGAGAAAATGTGTGTCTGAGAGAGAGAGAGAGAAAATGTGTGTCTGAGAGAGAGAGAGAGAAAATGTGTGTCTGAGAGAGAGAGAGAGAAAATGTGTGTCTGAGAGAAAGAGAGAGAAAATGTGTGTCTGAGAGAGAGAGAGAGAGAAAATGTGTGTCTGAGAGAGAGAGAGAGAAAATGTGTGTCTGAGAGAGAGAGAGAGAGAAAATGTGTGTCTGAGAAAGAGAGAGAGAGAGAGAGAGAAAATGTGTGTCTGAGAGAGAGAGAGAGAGAGAAAAATGTGTGTCTGAGAGAGAGAGAGAGAGAGAAAATGTGTGTCTGAGAGAGAGAGAGAGAGAAAAATGTGTGTCTGAGAGAGAGAGAGAGAGAGAGAGAAAATGTGTGTCTGAGAGAGAGAGAGAGAGAGAGAGAAAATGTGTGTCTAGAGAGAGAGAGAGAGAGAGAGAAAATGTGTGTCTGAGAGAGAGAGAGAGAGAGAGAAAATGTGTGCCTGAGAGAGAGAGAGAGAGAGAGAGAGAGAAAATAAAGACAGATTAGAGGGAGAAAATGTGTGTCTGAGAGAGAGAGAGAGAGAGAGAAAATGTGTTTCTGAGAGAGAGAGAGAGAGAGAGAAAATGTGTGTCTGAGAGAGAGAGAGAGAGAGAAAATGTGTGTCTGAGAGAGAGAGAGAGAGAGAAAATGTGTGTCTGAGAGAGAGAGAGAGAGAGAGAGAGAGAGAGAGAGAGAAAATGTGTGTCTGAGAGAGAGAGAGAATGTGTGTCTGAGAGAGAGAGAGAGAGAGAGAGAGAGAGAGAAAATGTGTGTCTGAGAGAGAGAGAGAGAGAGAGAGAGAGAAAATGTGTGTCTGAGAGAGAGAGAGAGAGAGAGAAAATGTGTGTCTGAGAGAGAGAGAGAGAGAGAGAGAGAGAGAAAATGTGTGTCTGAGAGAGAGAGAGAGAGAAAATGTGTCTGAGAGAGAGAGAGAGAGAGAGAGAAAATGTGTGTCTGAGAGAGAGAGAGAGAGAGAGAAATGTGTGTGTGAGAGAGAGAGAGAGAAAATGTGTGTCTGAGAGAGAGAGAGAGAGAGAGAGAAAATGTGTGTATGAGACAGAGAGAGAGAGAAAGAGAGAGAGAAATGTGTGTGTGAGAGTGAGAGAGAGAGAGAAAAATGTGTGTCTGTGAGAGAGAGAGAGAGAGAGAGAGAAAATGTGTGTCTGAGAGAGAGAGAGAGAGAGAGAAAATGTGTGTAGAGAGAGATAGAGAAAATGTGTGTCTGAGAGAGAGAGAGAGAGAGAAAATGTGTGTCTGAGAGAGAGAGAGAGAGAGAAAATGTGTGTCTGAGAGAGAGAGAGAGAAAATGTGTCTGAGAGAGAGAGAGAGAGAGAGAGAAATGTGTCTGAGAGAGAGAGAGAGAAAGAGAGAGAAAATGTGTGTCTGAGAGTGAGAGAGAGAAAATGTGTGTCTGAGAGAGAGAGAGAGAAAATGTGTGTCTGAGAGAGAGAGAGAGAGTAAGAGAAAATGTGTCTGAGAGAGAGAGAGAGAGAAAATGTGTGTCTGAGAGAGAGAGAGAGAAAATGTGTGTCTGAGAGAGAGAGAGAGAGAGAAAATGTGTGTCTGAGAGAGAGAGAGAGAGAGAGAGAAAATGTGTGTCTGAGAGAGAGAGAGAGAGAGAAAAATGTGTGTCTGAGAGAGAGAGAGAGAGAGAGAGAAAATGTGTCTGAGAGAGAGAGAGAGAAAAATGTGTGTCTGAGAGAGAGAGAGTCAGAGAAAATGTGTGTCTGAGAGAGAGAGAGAGAAAATGTGTGTCTGAGAGAGAGAGAGAGAGAGAGAGAGAGAAAATGTGTGTCTGAGAGAGAGAGAGAGAGAAAATGTGTGTCTGAGAGAGAGAGAGAGAGAGAGAGAGAAATGAGTGTCTGAGAGAGAGAGAGAGAGAGAGAGAGAGAAAAATGTGTTTCTGAGAGAGAGAGAAAATGTGTGTCTCGAGAGAGAGAGAGAGAAAATGTGTGTCTGAGAGAGAGAGAGAGAGAGAGAGAAAAATGTGTGTCTGAGAGAGAGAGAGAGAGAGAAATGTGTGTCTGAGAGAGAGAGAGAGAGAGAAAATGTGTGTCTGAGAGAGAGAGAGAGAAAATGTGTGTCTGAGAAAGAGAGAGAGAGAGAGAGAAAATGTGTGTCTGAGAGAGAGAGAGAGAGAAAGAGAGAGAAAATGTGTGTCTGAGAGTGAGAGAGAGAGAAATGTGTGTCTGAGAGAGAGAGAGAGAGAGAAAATGTGTGTCTGAGAGAGAGAGAGAGAGAGAAAAATGTGTGTCTGAGAGAGAGAGAGAGAAATGTGTGTCTGAGAGAGAGAGAGAGAGAGAAAATGTGTGTCTGAGAGAGAGAGAGAGAGAGAGAGAGAAAATGTGTGTCTGGAGAGAGAGAGAGAGAAAATGTGTGTCTGAGAGAGAGAGAGAGAGAGAAAAATGTGTGTCTGAGAGAGAGAGAGAGAGAAAGAGAGAGAAAATGTGTGTCTGAGAGTGAGAGAGAGAAAATGTGTGTCTAGAGAGAGAGAGAGAGAAAGAGAAAATGTGTGTCTGAGAGAGAGAGAGAGAGAGAGAAAATGTGTGTCTGAGAGAGAGAGAGAGAGAGAAAATGTGTGTCTGAGAGAGAGAGAGAGAGAGAAGAGAGAAAATGTGTGTCTGAGAGAGAGAGAGAGAGAGAGAAGAGAGAGAAAATGTGTGTCTGAGAGAGAGAGAGAGAGAGAGAGAAAATGTGTGTCTGAGAGAGAGAGAAAAAATGTGTGTCTGAGAGAGAGAGAGAGAGAGAGAAAATGTGTGTCTGAGAGAGAGAGAGAGAGAGAAAAAATGTGTGTCTGAGAGAGAGAGAGAGAAAATGTGTGTCTGAGAGAGAGAGAGAGAAAATGTGTGTCTGAGAGAGAGAGAGAGAGAAAATGTGTGTCTGAGAGAG